>JADAQX010000040.1:0-137763 GCA_015476325.1 Cardiosporidium cionae
TTCTTTCTCTCATCTTTCTCTCATTTCTCTCATCTTTCTCTCTCATCTTTCTCACACCCTCTCTCTTTCTCACATTCTCTTTCTCTCTCATCTCTCCCCCCCCCTCTTTCCTCTCCTCCATCTCTCTGCCCCCCCCCTATCTCTTTCTCTCTTCTTCAAAGTCTGGGAAACTCTACTTTATTCTCTTTCAGTGACTCCTCCCCTTCATTGTCTTCAATGAATCTTCCTTTGACTGTCTCCCCCCGCATGTGCTACTCTCCCTTTACTAATTTTCCACACTCTCCGCATGCCTCCCCCCATTCGATGAATCTCCCCCCTTATAATGGAGGAAATTCTACCTTGGCCTCTTCAAATTTACTTCTTTCTACAAGCAATTCCCCTCCCCCTCCCTCTGTGGCCTCTACTGTTCCTCCTATGAGCTCTCTACCTTCCTCTACACATGGCTCCACACCGGTGCTTCGGTCAACGAATGGTCTCCATGGCTCCCCTGTCTTAACTCCTTCTCCACCCATCTCTTATGGTACCCCCCATTCTTCTCCTCTCGTTCCATTGGGTAGCCCTCGAACTTCTTATACTGGGAATCCCATTTGTTTGAATAGTCCCGGTTTATTAGGTAAACAACCCTCCTCCACGTTATCCCCTCTTTCTCCTCGCTTTAGCCTCTATATGGATCCTCCCCCCTCCCCCTCTTGCCTTCCCTCTGAAATGACAACATCGCCTTATGGGAAAAATATGTATCATCCAAAAAATCCTTCTGACTATTTAAAGCATGGTTTAAATTCTGGAAACTTCAAAAAATCATTTGATTCTTCCACACATGCAAACAATGGACGGTACGAGAGAAGAGAGAGGAGAAGAGAGAGAAGAGAGGAGAGAGAGAAGAGAAGAGAGAGGAGAAGAATAGGGTAAGAGAGAGGAGAAGAGTAGGAGAAGAATAGGGGAAGAGAGGAGAGAAGAGAGAGGAGAGAAGAATAGGAGAAGAGTAGGAGAGAAGAGAGAGGAGAGAAGAATAGGAGAAGAGTAGGAGAAGAGAGAGAAAGAGAGAGGAGAGAAGAGAGAGGAGAGAAGAGTAGGAGAAGAATAGGGAAAGAGAGGAGAGAAGAGAGAGGAGAGAAGAGAGAGGAGAGAAGAGAGAGGAGAGAAGAATAGGAGAAGAGTAGGAGAAGAGAGAGGAGAAAAGAGAGAAGAATAGGAGAAAAGAGAGAAGAGAGAGAAGGAAGAAAGAGATGGCGATTAAACAAACAAAAGAATTTATAAAAGCCATGTATATACATCAGATAGGATTATCCCATAAAAGGAGAATCTATCCAAAGAGATGTATATAATTTGTAAGAGTTTTAGAAGTGCCTCTATGACAAAAGAAGATATATTTCTCTATATTCTTGTTGAAACGCTTCTTTCCTTGTTTTTCTCTGCCTCTCATACCATGAATATATTTTTTTCTGCAGGAAATATTCCTATCCTGGACCTATCCCTCATACGATAAACTGTAAGACGATCCTTCTTCCTAAGAAATGATTTTTGTTTACATTTTTTAAAATTATTTCTTTTCCTTCATTTATTTTTTTATAAAAATGTTTCCTTCTCTTCTTAGTGGAGGGATTCTCTGATAAAGGAGATGATACTTCTTCTCGTCCATATCAGCAAGGTGGTTTATTCCCCTTTGGATACGTTCCAGAGAGGTAAAGCAGAAGGAATGGAAATTACAAATAAATAAAATTCTTATTTAAAAGAATAAAGAGGGGGAGGAATTTTTAATTTTAAAAAAAAAAAAAAAATTCGAATTTTTTTCCCTTTCTTCACAAAACATGGAAATCTCTTAATAAGTTTTTATTTTTATTTTTTTTTATAATTTTTTTTAGAGCTTCTACTGACAATTTTTATGGTTTTCCTTTAAAGCATTCTTTCCCTCCTCATCCCTCAATGGCAGTCAATGGATTGGTTAGACACCTGTAATTACATATCTATTATTTTTTGATAGTTTTCAATTTGCAGTGTATCTAAAAATGATAATTATTTAACATTTCCATTCTATTTTTTATATATAAACTTGTTTTTCCAGTGTTCTTCCATCAAATCTCACACTGTTCATTCTCGTCAAGAAAATATATCTTCAAAGGAAGGCACTTCTTGGGAGTCTACGAATATACCTTCCAAGTAAGAAAATGTAAAATTATATATATTTTATTTCTATTTTGATGTTTAAACTGAATTCTTTGACTCTATTTTTTTTTTGTATACATTTTCTTATCTTCTTTCCTTGTAGATTGTCTCCTTTCACAGGAGAGTTAAAAGCCACCTCTGTAGAGAATTTTTATCTCACAGAACCCTCTACGAATGCCAGCCATTTAACGATGAATTTAGCAAAAAATGTATTATCCGAGTCTTCTCCGGCTCCCCCTCAGAAGACAGAGGTCTTAATGGCGTCTTCTTCCTCCAAGGAGAACAAAGAGGCGCTTTCTGGAGAACCCAAAAATCCGGAGGCAAAAATGGTTCCGAACGAAGACATCTCCAGTATGAAGGAGACTGTTGGAAAAGCGTCGATTTTTCGTGTCGAAGAAGAATCTATGAAACAAACTAACCTCTCCTCCTTGTATACAACTTCACCATATCCTGTATTTTCTGAGGAAGTGAATGGCGATGTAGGTTTATCACAGAAAGTTATTGAAAACTCTGCAATAAAATAGAATAGAGATAGAAAAAAGTGAATAGTGAGGAATTTCATACAATTCGAAATAAAAACTGGAAGTTGAGAATTAGGAGGGAAGTTGATAAATAAAATAACAATAAACTCTTATCAAAATTAAAAAAAAAATAACCTGTAAGATAATAGGAAAATGATGGAGATTAAAATTTAAATATAAAAAATGAGGCGTTGTCCTTCAAAATATCTTACCCTTGCATTCATTTCTTTCATCTCTAATAGTTTAAAAAAAATATATATTTCACATCAAAACTCCAGGCTAAATAGGAAATATTTTTTATTTTTTTAATAGTTGGAATTACAAAATTCAAAGTTTGCTCAATGGTTTAAGATGAGTCCTTCTGTTCTACCGCCTTCTCCTAATGGAGAATCCACTTCTGGTAAGCTTTTAATGGATATATAAAGAAATATTAAAATGTGTGTATCCAATTATAAATCGATTATGAAATTAAGACGATGAAGAGGTAGATCTCTCCAATCCACTATTTTAAGGTCTACATTGTATGAGGAAGTTTGAGAGATGCTTTCATGAAGAAAAGAAGGATGCAGCCTCTAGTACAGGATATAGAAGGAGGCCAGGCTTTGTTCTGTGTGAGAATTTCATGGGGTGTATCTACATGGGATGCTCTCCTTCCTTCTTTTCTTCCCTATTTTTTGTGTAGTTTTGTTCTCTTTTATCCTTGTTTTCCAACAGAGAGGATTTCTTTCTAGTTTAAGATTTGTTTTTACTCTTTTTTGTTTCATAGCTTCTTCATCGTTGGTAGCAACAGAAGTTGGACGAGAAGCTGGCCGTCGATTGATGGCCATGTTAGGCGTGAAGACACTCACAGAGGCCTCTTCTTCCTCCTCTCCTGCTCCATCAAAAGCATTTCCTCCTATTTTACCCCCTCAAAGAGGCATTCCTCCTCTCTTGGAGACGGAGAAAATTTCTACTGGAAGAAATTCGGCGGCAGCCTCGACTTCTGGTCATCCCTCTCGTATGGGACGTCGAATTAACATTCAAGAATTGTTTAATCCACGGGGGCAAGCGCCTCATGCGCGACGATGAAGTAGGAGGGAGGGAGATGGAGGAGAGAGGGAGGAGGGAGAGAGAGGGAGGGGAAGAGATGGAGGAGAAGAGATGGAGGAGAGAGGGAGATGGAGGAGAGAGGGAGATGGAGGAGAGAGGGAGATGGAGGAGAGAGGAAGGAGGGAGAGAGAGGGAGGGGAAGAGATGGAGGAGGGAGGGAGGGGAAGAGATGGAGGAGAGAGGGAGATGGAGGAGAGAGGGAGATGGAGGAGAGAGGGAGGGGAAGAGATGGAGGAGGGAGATGCAGGAGAGAGGGAGGGGAAGAGATGGAGGAAGGAGGGAGATGGAGGGGAAGAGATGGAGGAGAGAGGGAGATGGAGGAGAGAGAGAATGGAAAGAGTAGAGAGAGAACATAAAAAGGGGAAAAAACAAAAATAAAGGGTTTATGGATATTTTCCAAAGTGGAAAATCTGTTATTGGATAGTAAGATTTAAAACTATGGAAAAAATCAAGAGGAATGGCACCTGCATATTACATTTTACTGAAATGTTTGGCTTGTTATCAAGTGTAGAGGCTTCATTTTTTTCAAAGTCTTCTACAGAATGCTTTTCTTATTCTTTCTTGCAACATCAACTATTTTCACTTGTTTTTATTATATTTTTTTTCGAAATATCTAAACATTGGCCATGTGTGTTTATCTTTTTATTTGCAGAAATGGGTTATTGTTCATCGAAATGGATTTCATTTTAATAGATGTGTATGTGTGTCTTCTTTTTCTTGATTATTCTGTTATATTTTTCATGTAGATTGTAAATTCTTCCCCTCTAGAATTGGAATCCTGTGCTTGATCTTTTCAATTTTTTTTTTTGCTGTTTTATAAAACTATATTCTTGTATTTCTTGATTGGTCTCGAATAGAGTTCATCCTTTTTATCTCCTGTAGTCTTTGCAGGATGAAATCTTTGTCTGGCTTGAAAAAATTGTTTTAATCCTTTCATTTTTTTTTTAATTTTTTGCTTTGTACTTACTACTTTGTGGAAACCATGTATCCATGTAATTGTTTTTCTTTTCTATTGGATGCTTCATAACTACAGAGTAGAGACGCACACTGTATCATGTTTCTACTACTTTGTATATAAAGGCTACTTCTCTTGGGTTTTTTCTTCTTCTTCTTCTTGTTATTTTCTTTTGTTTTGAGTGTACGTACATCTGATGTTACAGAGCCTCATGATACATTTCTTCTTCTCCTCTCATTTATTTCTTTTTATTTTTAAATAAAAATCCATGAGGAGACTGGGTATTGCCAAGTTTTCCTCACATCGAGAAAAGATTTTATTCTTTCACTTTCTCTTTTTTTGTCGATTTTTAGATTCTTTCTCAGCCATTTTATGCTATCTTTTTGGGTGATTCTGATGAAAAAAGAAAGTTTAGAAATGAAAGGAAGATTCATTTTTATTAAAGTAAAAAGATCGTCACTCTCATCTTGTTTAAGACAAATGGCTTTTCTACTCCGTCTACTTCTGTGATGGGATGTGTGACAGTTTCCTCTATCTTTTAGACGAGCTCTCTCTTTCTACACTGTGTGAAAAGGATAGAATGCTTATAGGAAGAGTTTTCTATTAGAAAAAATTCTCCACAAAAGAAAAAATGTTGAAAATGTGCGCAATGAAATTCTGTACCTCTTTTTTCCTTCACACCCCCTCACACTTATTTTAATATTCAAATTTCTCAGTGAATGGATCATGCATTTCTTTGGTTTCTACTTGTTTTCTAAAAATTACTTTGATGGTAGAGGCTTCTCTACAAAATATAAAAATCACTATTATTGAAACATTTGAATAAGATACGTATATTGAAATGGGCCGTTTTTTCCCCTTCATCCTTTTGATTTTTGGAATCTTCTTGGATTTTAATAGTCGAATATAGATTTGTAAAAATGCAACCCATGAGTGCGTCTTCAATGCATCCAAAAAACAGAGAAGATTCAATGAAATACATCAAAAAATTGGGAAAAAATAACTTCTTTCACACGCTTCTCTCCATTCCTCGTGGTTATGCCAGTGAGCATTACGTATATTATTTTTTCCATTTTTACAACATATTATGTTTTGTATATTTAATTTTAAAACAAAAAATCATAAAAATAGGATGCTTTTCTCAATGGACTACTCCATGGATAATCAGCACTATTTACAAAACTGAGTTGCTCTCATCTTTTTAATGTTGGATAAGTTGTAAGCTGCTTTTCTCATATACCATGGATTCTTTTTAACTCTATCAAAGAATTTTATAAAACATGGAATGAACTATTTTGAGAACCCTTTTTTTTCTTAAATATATTGTGAATCTATTTCATGGGCAAGTTTTTTTTATTTTCATTCTTTTTCGTTGTGACACGCTGTATTTCTTCTAGTAGTGATTTTTACTTCTATTTTACTTCTAGATGTTACCAAGAAACAGTAGGCTCACCGTATCCAATTGCTTTGCACGTATTTTTCCTCTTTCATTGGATGCGTACGCACCGCATCCTTCCCCCGTTGCGAAATTTTCATTTTGCTAGAGGATGCATTTTTCTCTATTTTTTACTCAAATTGATGAAAATTCTCTTCATTTTTAGAGGCTCGCCGTGAATGTATTCATTGCATTTCTGCTAAGAGTTTGATGAAAGAAATAAAGAAAAGGTTTTGCAATTTGCACAGGTGCTCATGGCTACTTGCCAAATGAGAGTTCATCTCCTATTCAAGCTTCACTCGATACATTCGTGGTCGAGGAAGAAGTTTTCTTTGGTAGTATAAGAATTTGTAGACTGAAATTTTTTCTGACAACCTTTTTGTATAATACGGATAAAAATAAGAGTAACTACACACTTTCTTCTGCTTCTAGCGCTTTAAGTTTCTGTTATATTTTTGTAAATCTATTGTGACTATAAACAAATAATTTGAACAATATCTGAAGCATCATTTTCGAAGAGGGTCGCAAACAAGGTATAGAAATAGAAAGTGCAGCTGTATTCTTTGGGTTGTTTTAGTTTAAGGTGAAAATAGTTTAAAAACTTTGCTCTATTTATACATGCTGCAACCTTGCAATCGAATTTCTGCTATGAAATTTATTGTATGAGTAACACCATATGTCAAGGCGAGACATTATAGCAGCACTTTCTTATAGTTTGATTGCCCCATTTCGTTGCTTCAAAACCCTACCGGTATTCTTTTCTGTGTTTTTTCGTTCACAATCTCTCACTAAGAGGTGTAGTTGAAAAGATAAAAAGCTTTAAAAGACTTTCATAGTCCCTTTTTGGTTAAATTTTGCCTTTTCTCGTATACTGCGTTATTATGTTGGATAAACTTTAAAGTACCTTGAATATTGGTAAACAATGAAATATGAATGGTTTGGATGTGAATTATTTCACCATATTTGATCAATGTACTTGCGCTGTAAAATGGATCTATCTTGTGGGAAGCAAGCAACTACGGGGATATGTACATGCTCACCATAAGATTTGGTAGTTACAACGCAACAATCGTAGAATCTGGAAATCGTTTTTGCATGTTTTCTCTTAAACTTCAGTCCATGTAGATTTCACGAAATATTTGCATCTACCGCTCGAGTTTGTGATGTCTACTGTGAAGAATTAAAATAAGTTGCACCGCCTCATTCACTGTATTGAAATGGGAAAATGTTAGCCATTCGTGTTTTATAATATGCAGACGAAAAGCACGCATAAACATTTAGCATCCCTTAAAGCGCGTCTTATATCATTCTTTGGAAACGCTTTCATGATGAATTATAACTGTTTTTGTGCCGAAGGCAGGAGCTCGTGTAAACTGAGCAGAAATAGGGAAAACCTGCTGCGTTGAGGCAACTACACAAAGACATACTTTGAGAACCATCGATAGTTGGTTTACATGCCGCATTAAAGATAACGAAGTCTGTCGTAGTGCTTTAGGTAATTTGTAGCCATGTCAAGTTTTTCAAGCGAGGTTATGATATAAAGCATGTAGAACTACTCTTTTTGTTACTGTATTTTAACAATGAATTGAGAAAAGACAAAAGAAATAAATGGTTTATCGTGATATTACGGCAATGGCAATGATCGACACCATAATTTATACGAAGCGCAATATATTTGACTTTCTGTCCCCATTGATGTCGAACATTTTAGAAGAAACGGAAAGCTGAATCAGTTTACTACAAGAGTAAGAGGACAGCTGTATCGTGTTTAATACTGTTTAACACACGCATGAATTTGGAGAATTAGAGGCACGGACGATATTCATTCCCATTGCGGATTTAATAAAATATTCGTATTTAGGAAGCACGAAAACACTTGAAATTTTTGAAAGATTACTGTGCTTTCTCGTTACTTGCGAGGCCAGTGTTTTGTGAATCAACATTGGAAAATACTGAAGAAGTGCTCACATGAATGAAAAACAAATTTTTTTGCTGCAGGCGTGAAAGAGGGAAAAGAATTCCTAATTCTTTGAGATATTTCTAAAAACCTGGCATCTTACTGCTTTTACACGTTAACCTTATTGTAGAATAATTAGGTATGTTTAAACAATTCCGATGTACAAATAACTACTGTAGAATGTTTACAAATGAACGCAAAAACCTGATGGGGAAACCCACAAATTGCTTTTCCAAATATTTGATACTTTGAACCAAGCCCATCTGCAAGATTACATCGTGTTCTACCCTCAAGAATTGCAAAAATAGAACTCATTGTCATTCGTTACAGCTACTTTTATTACTTAGATATTTCCAAAACACGGGGAATAAAGCATCCGATTGCGTTGTTTTTGTAAGATGCAGATTAAAAACAGAGCAAACAATACTCAAAGCAGAAACTTTACAGCAGAAATATTTTTATAATTTGAAAGAGGAGCTGAGCTTGTATGCTCTAGTATTACATAAGGCTACGATTTTGAAGTCTTTAGCGAATCAATGGAGTATGCGGTTAATATGCAGCACAAAAAACTATCAGGAGGCATAGGAGCAATATATAAAACATCAATTAAAAAATAGTTATAGTGCAGGCAGTGGCTAAAATTTTGTAAATCGACCTACTGAAACTAGTACGTTGGAATTCCAGCAAAGAGACAATTCGCTATATATTGAAATGCTATTTTATCGAGAAAAGATGAATTTGAGCGAATGCTTTTTTATTTTAGACAAACTAGCGATAGCACACTTGCAAGCTAATCAATGGACAATGTCACTTCCGATGTAACTTATCGACAAAGTATATAAGAAATATTTATACTTACTTTGACAAATGCGTTGCGTAGGTATGAAATGGATACTTACATGTAACGAATTAAGGCGCAGCTGTAAACTTTGCGAAGTATTACCTAACTTTTCCATTGCAGTTTTGGCTGACAAAAAAATTTAGCTGCTTTATGTGCTTTACTAGCACATGAATATTAGTCATCAACATTGCTATGATAAGTTGTATCCATCCATATAATTCTTACCCTTTTCAATGGAGCAATTAGTGCACTTTCTTACTTTCCATTTGTGAAACTCCCAGCGCATTGCAATATTCTCTTGTGATAGGCGGTTTTCAATTACTAAACGTCCTTTGCAACAACTTTTTTTGTAAAGAAAGATACCAGTGCATATCCTTTTTCTTAACCAAAAAATGTCAATTTCTTTAAGAGTTAAAGCATGCGGAATATCGGGCAAAACACATTTCATAAAAAAACAACTATTGCGGTATGATTCTAAAATCTACACACAATTTTATCCTCCACTTTCAAGAGATATAGAGGAAATCTGACGGGGGAGCGGAAGAAACAAAATGTGATAAGTAATAGATGGATAATTCAAGAAACAAAAATATAGTAAAGACGAGCCGAACCGCACATACTCTACCATTCTTTCCATTCTCTCTCGGTTATGATTTCGTTATCCCTCTGCCTACACGATCTCGCGGGATCAGTTTTAGCTCAGAGCCATGTTTAAGGAAGATGACACCTTCAAAGTAGGACAAAAACCAAAAAGAAGTAAAGCAGATGATACATGCATGCTCTATTTTAGCCTCCTCAAGTGAAAAAATCTCTTTAACCCATTTTTCCTACCTTAACTCCATGCCTGCCTCAAAAATTGCATCCCAGATATTTATAGAAGCAAACCCTCCAGTAAATGATTCGAGTGAAGAAAAATTAACGTATAAATATCATTCTTGAAAAAAGATGTGCATAATAATGCAACAGTTACAATATGTATGCAATTTGCACATGACGTACATCTTCATGTTTCATTCTGTGTCATAAAACACACACGCTGCTCCCCTTTCATACTATTTCCCCTGAATTTATTCTTTCATTCTTTCAATATAAGAACATCAGATAAGCATGCGCACCTGCAGTTTGATCAGGATTTATTCCCACACCTTCGTTAGTGATAATAGCACATGTTGCAGGATTCTGCTTAAACTGATGTGAGACAAAATACACCAAAGAATAAGTAATACAAAATACCATGCGTGTTTCTATTTACAGATTGGAAGCAACAAACAGGCATTTTACCAATAAAAAAACAGCCGCATGACAATTTTAAAAATTGATTAATATACTCTCTGTTACAAAGAAGAAATAAATGACGTAAGTAGCACAAAAACAAAATGACACTTCTCTATAAAAAAAGTTTAGAAACATTTGAGCAAACTTTCGTCTTGCTTCCTTCACTTCCAAGTTCCTTCGGCTCTCTTTTCGTCGCTGAATACTCCTAATTCATCCTATATCTCAGTGGTCACGTTGAAATAATTTCTTTTTATATTTAAAAAGCTTTTTCCATGATTGAGAACCAACAACAAAAGAAAACAAAGTAAAGATAACTGCTCCTCCTACATCTAACAACGAAGAGACATCTATCCTCGATACTTTCTACTGGATTTTGAGAACTATTTCAACTTTCTATGTCTCAAATAACCTCTTCAGCAGAAAACTTCAAGACTTGTTGAAAAGGACAATTTTCAGGAACGGATAGTCTGCACATTCATCAGCAGATGGGATAGATGCATTTTAAGCAGATATAAAATCATAAATCAATGATCTATAAAATGACAATAGCATGCTCGTTCCCAACACTCCTCAAAAATATAGAAAATGATGCTTTTCATGCCATTTTGACAGTGTACATATCCTATCCACAAAGATGAAACGAAAGCACATTGTGTGGATCAAAAGGAACTGCATTTGATTTTTTATTTTCATAGAAAATTGCATTAAATCTATAGTGGGAACATTGCCCAAACGAATCATACACATCTTTCAATGATTAATAAAAAAAAAATTACATTTTGTAGGGAAGTTTGGGATCCGAAGCCAGAATAATTTTAAAGGAAACTTTTCCACTAAAAATATGAATGAAAACTTGGAGACATATGATTATGTAGAAAGTAATCAAATAAGAGGCGACAACAACAAAAAATATAAGCAGCATGTAGGAAAGGAATGGAACGAGGAGAGGTTTTGAAAAAATGTAATTCTATCAAAGTTTGGAGTATAAAAAACATAAGTGAATGCAATAAACGTGATGAAAGAAGAAAGTTTTCCTTAGGGATACCTCGATCGTTTCGGAGTACATTTTGTCTCAAAATATTCTTTCGGTGTTTGAAAGTGAACAAAATTGTCAGCAATGTGTTTCCTACTGTACATACACTGTAGGCTTTTCAAAGACGGTGTCTTTACAAAGAAAACGCGTTCAAACTCATTTCGTCACCAAAAGATCCTCTTATTTCCACTTTTGCCAAGTATTTTCTTCTCTTTCTTCATTTTCATCTCCACGTAGCCACCGCTTTGATCCATTTTCTAACTCTCCACAAGGCATTTCACGCTTCTCCATTTTGCTCATAGTTACTTTACATCAACATCCTCCCTGCCACAGGCACTTCTGCTTACAAAATCACTACGCCACGCTCATTCGCTTGCCCTCCCTACGGAAGCAAAATTCAACTGCACAAGAATAAAGGGCCAGAAAAAGAGAGAGATGTCTTACGTCGTCTTTCCACTTTGAGAGGCCATAATTGAATGATAAAGTACTGCTGCAAAGATTTACGGATAATCAATAACAGGATCTTATAAAATCGGTCGGACCCTGCGATGCAAAATTGCAATGTAATAATATTAGGATAGTTTAAAATGCAAGTGGTAAAGTAAGAAATTCGCAATTTTTTTCATGTTGTTAGAAGAAATGATTGCTTTTCACGCACACAGCACTCAGGTGAAACAAGACCTATCCAAGAGAAAAAAAAGAATGCCATAGGGCATTTGCCAGCCATATCGAGAAAAAATAAACTTGCTAACATTTACCACAGAAAAAAGGTGTAACGAATTCAACACCAAAGGCGTGAAGAAAGAATCAAAAGCGCCAGCGCCAATAGATGCTTCTTTGCCTTTTGTGCAAATGAAAATGCTTTGCCTTTAGGAAAACCGTTTTTACAGCGATGTGCTCAAGTAGATAACGAAATTCAAGCAATTTACAAAACTTGTGCGATAAAACTAGATGATTAAAGCCAATTTGTCTTCAAAGAATGCATTATCTTGCTGCAAAAATGAATTAGAAAAGACGCGGAGTAAATGAAAGCAATTTCCGACGCGAGCAAGGAAGATAAGAGGTAGAATTTGTTCTCTGTGGTTGTCCGACCACAGAAGAAGAAATAATTACTGGGTAAAAATGCTATACATTAAAAGAATCACTGAAAGCAAAAAATTATGAAAGAATCCACCACTCTGTCATCAAACAGTTCGAACCATCCGATGTTTTCGAATCAGTGCTGGGCTTTTTTTGTTTTCGCTACTATAGTTTCTTACCATAATTTCTTGCAACTTAGGGTCTTCAGTTTCCTTTCTTTTGCTACGCCTGCTACGCGGTTTGAACTACATGACCGTGTTACTTCTTTTTTCATTGCCTCTGCATTTTACTTTTTGGCAGCTTTATAGCTTGTTGGTTGCCCTCTCTCTTCCATCCGCTCTCATTCTCCTTTCCTGTTTTGTCTTCTCTCTCTACTTTTCATTTGATGGCCATATACTTACATGTGAAAGCTCCTGAAGGTTTGTAAAGCATTTTTGTTAATCCTGCTACACTTATATGAGCTTACTTCTGCTCCATGAATCATCGCTATAGCTAGTGTGTGTTGTTTTCATTGTTGCCCCAAACGTACAACAGCCAAGGGTTGATAATACTTTTAGGGCACTGAAATTGATTTGCTTTTACATACACTGTTAGTACTGCTTTTATTTCTGTAAGTTCTTTGAAAATTGAATAAATGAACGGAAGAAGCATGTAGTCATCAGTAATTCTCCTTCACTTTCCCTAGTTTTTCTACGTACGTACAACACATCTTCGTTTTGGGAAAATGCGGTAGAAAAATAGACAATAAACTGGAATGCACGAGAAATCTATTTTTGTATCGTCATCGCAGTTGATGCTTAATTTTTGCGTGTGAGGTTTTTTGTTACTGTCTCTATGAAGGAAAAAAACGAGCATGATACACCGGTAGAGGAAAGAATGTTTCAACTTTTATGAAATGCATCTGAAATGCCATTGCATTTTTACCACAGCTTTTGTGTGCGAGTCTGTTTTTCTATTTCGGTGGATTCTATAATCCAAATTTTCTAATTTGTTCATCGTTTTACCATTCTAATTCTCCAAAAATAGCCGAAAGCAAATTTAATACGCTAAAGCTTTTCTCTCTCTTCTCTCTCATTTCTAATATGCTATCAAAGTTGCTTTCTCCCCCCCCCTTCATACCCACTAATTCTTGCCTCGTTTATCAATTTTTCTTTTGCAGGCAAATGGGAAAGGGAAGTAATAAACGAGCGTCGCTTAATCCGACGGATGCCTTTCGAAAGCAGCAGAGAAATCGAGAAAAAAAGAGGGTAAAGAATTCTGTTTGAATAGGCAGCAGAAAAGAAAACTCTGCAAAGAAGAAATGAATCTTATGAAAAACGTTATGTATAGGAACTTTTTTATCTTATCAAAATTCTCTTTTTAAACTGTTTCTTCTTTTAATATTCTTATGATCCTGGTTCTTTATTTGCATCACATTTTATATTTCTTGATGACTCTTTTTGCTTTTATGAAATTTTACAATTTTTTATGGAAATGAAGATGCTAGTATCTTTTCTTTTTTTTTATAGAATAAGCAAGAAAGGCGTCTAGTTCGAGAAGAAGTCTTATTAAAAAAGAATCCACATCTTATCAAAGAAGATCTTACTCGTTTGAATCACCTTGGTTTGTTTTATTCTGAATTTTTTTTGTTTCCATGCAGAAAAATGCATTCTTTATATTTTTCTGGTTTTTTATGCCTCTGTGTGCATTCTTTGTAGTTTTTATTTACACATTATAGCATTTTTCTCTCTTAAATATATTCCATCTCCCTTAAAAGGATGAAAAAACGTTTCTTCATCCTTTTTCTATCTTGCTTTTTTAGCTTTGTTAGGAAAATTGGATCAAGTGGGTTACAAACGAAGAGAAAAATTAGAATTAATGTGGGAACTCATTCGTCAAAAAGCAGAAGCTGAGAAAAAAGCAAAATCTGCTCACTTGGAAGGTATTTTGGTCAATGAAGATGCAGGTAAATATCTGAACTGAGAAATAATATGTATTGGATGAAGCAGGAATGCATTGAAATGCTATCCATTTTCTTTGGCTTTGTAGTTCTCTTGTAGTTTCAACTCTTAATAATTCTTATTTATTTGATTTAAATACATAGTTTCTTTCATGATTTTTATATCTCTTCTTTTGTAGATTCCCTTTCGTAGGCATGCTTTTAATGTGTGTATATTTTTCTTTCCTTTGGAGAGTATACTCATTTTTTTTTCTATGCTTTCTCTCTGTATGGGATCTACTTGGGTCTAGTTGAAGGCAAAAAAAAAAAGATAGAGGGGACTCCCTTTGATGAAAATGGTTAGTATTTTTCCTAGTAATATCTCTATAACAGTAAGAATGAAGCTATTTTTATCAAACTCTTGTGTGAAAACATATTTACACCCTCTTTGAAAGCTTCCTGTAGGTGAGAAACACACGTTTTTGTTATTTTCATTTTGAATCTTTTTTTAATACATTCTTGAAATTATCTATGATATAATTCTTGATTATGTATAGATTCACAGAGTAGTTTTTCAGAGAGCTCGGATTCTTCTCTTAGTGAAGATGATCCTGAAGAAGAACATGAAGATATTCATGATTCTCTTACTGAAGCCCCTCCTCTTCCTCCTGGACTCCCTCCTCTCTCTCATCTCTCCAAATCCTCCGTTTTATCTAGTGGAAAAAATGATTTATCTTCTACACCCAAGTATGTTTTATAGTAGGCGATGGCTGACCACAGTTTCTCTTTCCCCCTTTATTTTCATTTCTTGTTTTCTGGTTTGTATATTTATTTTTATGGATTGCGTTTGTTTTATCATAGTTCTGATTTTTTATACCACTCTTAATTCAAATTCTCTCTTTTTTATCTCATTTCTCTCCCATCACCCTTCATTTCTCTCTCCCGTCACACTTCATTTCTCTCTCTCATCACACTTCATTTATCTCTCCTTTTTATCTCATTTCTCTCTCATCACCCTTCATTTCTCTCTCTCTCCCATCACCCTTCATTTCTCTCTCTCTCCCATCACCCTTCATTTCTCTCTCTGAACGTATTTTCCTCTTTCTATTACAACGATTGTCCATATACTGTTTTTCTTTTATTCCTCCTTGTAGTTAAAACGTGTGATGTTTCTTGTTCAGTGACACGGCATCTATTCCTATAGATTTTTCTCAACTTGTTAATCCTGAAAAACCATTATTACCTCCACCGCCGCCTCCTCTCTTCCCAGAGGGGAGAGTTTCTTCTGTTCCTGAAGAAGGTTTGGGTCTCACAGTTCTTCCCCCCTTACCCCCTGGCCCTCCACCCGTACGTTTTAGTTTACTATTTTTCTCTACAGTAGCATTTCTCATTATTTTCTATTGACATGAAAAGTAGTATTTTCATTTTATATCAATGATTTGGGGAGAAATTGTAAAAAATAATTGAGATTTCACAGTGTTTTGGGATTTTCTGAGAGTATTTTGGGGCTAGTAGTTTTGGTTCATGTGAAAAATTTATTTTATGGTCTCTTTTCATTTATATCGTTATAATTTTTCTTTTACTTTATTTTTTTTATGATTTTTCCATTTCTTCTATCCATTTTTGATAGATTGGCCTCTCACATCAACGAGCAGAATCTCTCTCTGAAGGCCACCGGCTGCGTTCTGCGGCTGCTTCGTCTGCTCCTCCCATGGCCATAGGCGGCCTCCCCATGCCAATATATCCACCCACTGGGGGGCCACCTACATTTTCTCATCCAATGTTTTCATATTCTCCTCTTTCATACATTCCTGCGGTAATAAAAAACGTATTTTAATGAAGAACTTCTGTGGGTAGATTTATTTATGTTTTCATATGCATTCTGTATACTTTTTATGTTACCACTTTGAGGGACTCTTTTAGAGTTTTCATGGGAAAAAATTCCTTTTTTTTTTTAGACGTTTATACTCTTTCTTTTTTATATATATTTTTGGGATACTTTCTCATAGATTCCATCCCCAATGTATCCTCATAAGAATCCAAATATTCGTCCCAGTGGGCCTTCTTTTGAAGGATTCCCACCCAAAAGGCCTACCGATATCATCTCGAGTAAGAGGCGAAGATTCTTTTAGTCTATAATTTTATGCCTATTTCATGGTTTTAGAGAAATTTCTCTTCCCTGGTGTATTGGATTCTTTTCATATTTTTATTTAAAAAGAAATCTTGTTTCCTCAAATTCTTTTAGAAATGCTTTCATAAGAGTATAAAAAAATGTTATGGACGAAAGTGTGTGTGTTGCTTTGGCATCCTGAGAATGAATATTGTAGAGGGGAAAAAATACATTAAGCATGTAGAAAACCATGCAATATAACGAATTTTAACGTTTATTTCATTTTCAGGTGGAAATAGCTCAACAAAACCCGTAGAAGTGACACCTGTTGAATCTCCTTCACCTCTGCCTCCTCCTTCAGCATCTCCTCAATCTAATATTTCTGCATTGTTTGTACCCACACAACTCCGGTAAGAACCTGCATTTTCTACGTTTGTCGATTTCTTGAATATTCAAGTAAGAGGCAATGAAGGAGGTAAGAAGAAACGAGAAGAATTCATCCACTTTTTTCTTGGGAAAATAGATGGATTCCATATAGAAGTATTTGTTGTTGCATTAGAAATCTTTTTTAGTATGTTTTGCTCTTCATTTTTGTAAATTGGGAATGCCATTTTCAAGGGAAGATTTTGTTTTATTTTCTGTCCAAAAAAAAGTTCATTTTTGAAGTTTTTTCCATATTTTCCTTTATTTTGTATACATTTGGAGACTATTTTCGTCACCTGTGGCTCATGATGCTTTCCCTCTTTTTATTTTATTTCTCTTTTCTTTTTTTTTCCATTCTTTACATCCATGCTTGTAGAATTACACTTCTGCCTCTTTCTTTTTATGATTTATTTCTTGTAGTATTCGAAATAAGGATGTAGCAAAGAGAAATAGATTTACAAGTCAGAAGATTTCATCTATTAGCCAAGTAACATCCTTTTCTACTGGCATTCATCGAGCTGGAGATTCTCCCTTTGCAAATGAACTCACATCTTTAACAGAAGTTATTGAACATTCAGCAGCTCAACGAAGAGAAAATAAGTCGGTTGTACCTACATCTAAACCTATGGAAACAAAGGATATTGATCAGGTAAGAATCATTGAAAGAAATAGAACTACTTCTCAAGAGGGAACGTGTGTAAACTACTGGATACAAAATACCATAGAGGCATAAAAAAAAAATTCTTCTATATAAACGCATGGCAGCGCTTAAAAAATCAAAATGGATAGATGAAGCTATGAAAGATGATACATATATATATATTTGTAAAATAAAATTCATTTTTCAGCCATTAAAGAAAGTTTGAAGTATGGATACAGCGAAGAAATAGTAGGGGGAAAGAAGAAGACTACTTCAGTTATATGTGTTGATCTAAAATGCATAGTTGATTATACAAGCAAATATTCATTCAGTTTTGATTCCTTAGCATTTATGATTTTTTCTCTCTATTACCTACCTTTTGTTATATCTTCCCTTTATTCTATCTATGCAGGCATTCAATGATTTTTTGAAGGAAGTAGAGAAAGTTTAACTTTATGCGGAAAATGCACGTAAATGGTTGCAACTTTAGGAGAGATGTTTTCAAAAATTGCCATAATTAAGGGCAAAGAAAACCTCTATAGCCTGAATTGAAAGAAAATAGATATATTTAACCTACAAGAATTATCGGCCTCAATAGAATATAAAGACACTATCAATACATAGCTTGAATTTATTTTTTCAATATTTGTATTCGGAGAAGTGTGCACTAAAGTGCAAGCAGATGCGTAGCTTCACTTCCTCCGTATAGGAGACCTCATTGAGTATGCATTATATAAAACCACATAGAAGAAAAATAATTCGTGAAATACATATCCATACAAAGGTGAAACCTATCCAGTAATGAAAAAGAGAAGCACCCAAAATAGCCCTCTCCTTCAAAAAAGTTACTAATTCAATTGAACTGACACTACTAGAAGAGAGGAAAGCTTCCATCAGGATGGCTTCATCTCTCAATCACGGATGAAGCAACTCTCAACGCGATCTTAAAAATAGCATTTCTGGATGGATGCGCCTGTCTCCTTAGCATTGTATTTCATACACGTAGATTTTATTGCATCACAAATCTACTGTGGTCGAGCATTTTTTTTTTGGGCGCAACTAGTCTTAACTGGCATGGATGCTGTTTCTAAAACCCTTTTTAATTGGTCTTAATTAGTGAAAAGTATCAAAATAGGCGCATTTTATGGCCTCCCTTAACCAGATGGCAAGAATTTCTCGTTTTCTCCCAGAGGCAAAGTATGGCTGCTTTAACACGTGTTTCCTTTTTCCTAATGAACTTGTTCCTGGTAATGCGTTTTCCTTGCGCGATTCTCATAGGAGATGTACAGAGTTTTACATAGTAAATTTATAAAATGCACTGCTTTCCTCCAAAACACACTTCGATGGAGACTTTTTAAAAAATCGACGCAATGCGAATTTGTGTATCCCGCACATAAATGGTGGGGATTTCCCTATGCGCATGTATGGAGGAAAGGATGGATATAGAAATTACTACTCATGAGGATGAAAAACGAAATGATCTTTTACTTTGTATGACAGGAGTTTCGTCTTTTACTTATTTTCCCTATCAATATCGTAAGAAGTATTTCTATCGCACTATAAAAGGATGGTTTTCACTCTTTCTATTGTCTAACCTATGTTTTATGTTAAAAACATGTATTTTAGAAACCGCACAGTATAGTAGGATAGGGTGTATACACATGCACCATCCTCATTTTCCCCTTTAAGAAAAGGAGAGGATGCTCCCACGCACTGCCTTGTATTAAACCGAATATATTCCGGTGAGCATATCCTAGAGAATAACCATCCGTTTTAATTATTTTACACCTACTAATCGTCGTGAGTTCGATGGCACAATGAGTAATTTTCTTTCTGCGTGGTGCGAGTGATGAAAGAAAGGCGCGCCGTTACTTCGCATTCTGCATCACATTCTCCGCCTTTCTGCTCTGCAGACGCATGCAGGTGCACCATAATATATACTGTTTCAGCTTCACAGTTTACCTCTTGCTTTGCTTTCGTTTAACAACTACAATATCAAATGTAGGATCAACGATGCATGCCTCTCCATGAATATTTAAGTTTTTAGAGGAATGCATTAGTTAATTTTTTATTCCAAGGTTTTCAGCGACAACTTCGTCCTCCCCTTTTTGCAATGGAAGAGAATAAATAGCTGCGGAAGCAAAGAGCACCGATGAATTTCTCAGAGAACGATTCTTTCCGGACGGAGATCATCAACTTAGAACTAATTTTTGAACGTAGTAGCATTGCTAATTAACTCTTTCGTTTTTCGATCTCTACGAGAGCGTGGATCGATATCGATTCATTTTTCATTTACTCCTTGCCATGTTGGCTCATACATAAATAACTCTTCCTAGTTATGCACGTCATTCTTCTTCGTCTATTTTGGCTTTTTCATTCAATCATCTTGTTTCCGCATCGTTTACTACAGTTTGGTGTCTTTATGCATTATCGCATAAAACTTTGCCAATGTTCATCCTTTTCTATCTCTGATGAGCTTAGTTGCTCTAGTTTTTCTTTACTCTAATTCTATTTTCGATAGAAGGTTATTAAAGATAACACGAATGAACCTAGTGAGATATATTTATAGAAATAAGTATATCCACGCTCTCAAACAATTAACAATCTAATAGTGTAGGAAAAATAAGATGTACGCTATTGACTGGCAAATATTGTGTAGCCGGAGTCAGCAGATCTCGACTGGTAAATCCTGGGGATAAACTAGTACTTTTAAAAAACCCCTAGATTACAGTCCCTCATTAAAAAAGTTGGCACTTTCTTTATTCAAAGAAATATATTATTTAATGACTTTTTCATTCTTCATAGAAACCTTAGTGACTTTTTTGCAAAATTTAACTAGCCACTTTATACTTTGTCGCGAAACGTAACAAATAGATCTGGCATGCTCCGTTAAGTTTGTTACAGCACAACTGAAATTATTGTTAATTGAAGAAATGATTAGGACAGCAGCATGATAGGAACAAAATATTGCATAGGTGGTATAATCTCAAGTCCTCTGTTGCTACATTGAAAATTCGCTTGTTGGCTTGTTAACGAGGGAACAGATATTGAAGTAAATCTATCACATAGCTGCTCGGCTGTAATAAAGAGTTTTTGACTTTCCTTTCCAAAATAAATTCGTGCATCCTATCTTTAAACAAAGCAACAGGCTTTGCAAGACTTACTCTACGGGTAAAAATATTCACTAATAAACCGGCCCTCGCATTAACTGATTTTGTAAGTTAAAAGTAAAGAAAATAACCACTATATTCAGCACTTTCGTGTATAGTCCTGCATTTTCGTTGGTATTGCGTATAGTTTTCACAATCTTTTTAAGATAAACAAAATGTAAATGCTCATGGGTTACATAAAAATACTTCATCTTCGATCATTCTGAATACCAAATATAATACCGACATACTAAATTTTCCTGTTGGACTCTCATTAACTCGATACTTATACTCAAAACATTTTTCTTTATGTTTCTCCACGTATCAGTTTATACTGCGTCAATTGGCAAAGCAAATGAATTTTGTGGTTTTTCGATGGCATGTCATATTTTCAGTTACCGGCCCTTGATTTGAGGTGACAATATTATCTTGCAGAAAATATGGCACTTGTGATAGTCTGAAAATATTTTTTTAAAGCATTACACTGATGCTCAGCGCTGAAATGAAATGGCTAATGGAGCAAAATGTCCTTCATCTACGCAAGGAAATCTGAGCGTTTTGCCTATAATTCTTCTAATTTAGCATAATTTTATTGATCTGGTTTTGCTAAACTATTAATTTACTTACTTCACTACTGAACGAGTTAATCAAGTCTTTTCTCATTTTCTCACTGAATTATGCATTGTAGCGAAACCACTTCAGACTTTTTATTTATTTTTATCGCAAATTCTTACTTGATAAAATGCAGCACGCAAGGCATAACAGCATCACTTGGTAGCGTAGCGTATAACTTAGCAATAGAAGCTACAATATGCACATGAAAACAGCAAGGGGCACACGGGATGTACTTGCGTGGGACTCCGTTTCCCCCACTTCTTCTCTTTTATGCTAATGCTAGTGCAATGTAATTGTTCTCCTTATCGACTTTAGTTACGAAAATTAATGCTGATCGACCACAAATAATGTCACGCTTCTTCCACTTTCAAAATTCTCTCTTTTATTTGGATACAATTAATTTGCCACTCTTTTCTCCTTGAATATTCCAATCTCCCTCTTTTTTTTTAGATCCTGTGCATTTCTGTATAGTATTTCACCACGATGACAGATAATCTTTCGGAAGAACAAATCGCTGAGTTTAAAGAAGCCTTTAGTCTCTTTGATAAAGACGGGGATGGCTGTGAGTATATGTGTTGAAGCATTTGATATTACTTTACTATAGTCTTTCTTGTATTGGAGCTAATTTCCAGTAGTTACCATGCTTTGACTGCTGTTGTGCCCTCTTCCTTACAAACTGTAGAAAATATTTATACCTTATTTCTGCTGGTGACACATTTTATGATGTATCTTTTCTAACATTGATGGAGGCATTTTTCTTAATTGCTCCTTTATGAACCCACTGTTTTAAGAACCTCTTTTTAATATCTTTTTTTCTGTAATTTCATGAAATCTAACTGAAAAGTACGCTGGAATGGAGCGTATTATAGAGAGGGGAATCTGCTTATGTTTTATTTCATGCTTTCATTTGCAAGCATGAAAGTTGGACTTAGTTGTGTTGCCTTGTTACTGAAGCATTCTCACATAGCACTCTTGTACAAAAATTCATTGCTTGTATTGCAAAGACGTAACACAGTAATGAAATAGTGTATTAATGAAAGTGCTTTCGACCTCGTGTCTTGCACTTTAATTTGAATGCATGGTTTGTACAATATTTCATAACTTTTAAAAAGTTGGGGGGACGGATTTTACCTTTTTTGTTTTCTTCAATGGAATGAAAATGATCATTTCCTTGCATCCTTTTTGATACATCTTTCAACTTAGCCTATTTTTGTGATTTGTAGAGTGTGCACATCTGTTATTTGTCATTATTCCTTAGTGGAAAATATTTCTACATGATTTTCATGTTGTTACCAAATTGCAAGAATTTGAGAGGAAGAGAGTTTTATCTGCGATAGCACCATTTGATACTCCTTCCTTTAACTTAGAAACTAAAGAAAATGATATATTTGAGAATACTCAAATGTGCATAGCATTTTTCAACACAAAGCGAACATAAGATTGCACTTTCCATTTTTTTCTTTTAGCTATTACTAGTAGAGAACTGGGAACAGTAATGCGATCTTTGGGACAAAACCCAACGGAAGCAGAATTGCAAGACATGATCAATGAAGTAGATGCCGATGGAAACGGTAAGGCTGCCTGTTTTTTCTCATTTTACTTTTATCTTGTAAACCGGGTATAGGATTAGTACATGATTACGTTAAGAATTTTTGTTTACATTTTTCTGGTTAATTTACGCATTCTCTACTTGTGGTGTTGCAACTTTTTGCTGTTTATCTTTGTTAATTGTATGAACTTAACAAGTAGCATGCTTGTCTCTATCTTGTGTTATTTTTCTTTGAGTTATCAAATACTTTGAAGAGGATCTATGGGATAGCAAAGTTATACAATTCGTTTTCATTAAAGTTTTACTCGATATATTTCTCCGCACCATTTGCTTTAGCAATTTCATTTTTTCAGGAACTATTGATTTTCCTGAATTTTTAACTCTCATGGGAAGAAAAATGAAGGAAACAGATACGGAAGAAGAGCTGGTTGAAGCATTTAAAGTGTTTGATAGGGATGGCAATGGTACGTTCTCTGACAAATTTAATTTTTGGTATTTTCACGTTTTTTTCAGCCATTCTCTTATTCTATAGATTACAATTGTTTCACTTTTTTGATCTTATCTTGCTTCCTCTTTGTTTTTTCTTTTCTCCTGCAGGTTTTATAACTGCCGTTGAATTACGCCATGTGATGACAAATTTGGGGGAAAAATTAACAAATGAAGAAGTAGATGAAATGTTAAAAGAAGCAGATGTTGATGGAGATGGTCAAATTAACTATGAAGAATTTGTGAAAATGATGTTATCCAAATAAGATGCTTGCATTCTCGTGAATTAAATATAGCAACTTTCTTTTTATGGTTGTTGAAAGCATAAGTGCGTCTTTATTTCCTTATTTTATCATTTTTAAATTCTTTTTCCTCCCCATTATCTTTCTCTTCGTATTTATTTTTTGCCACGAGAAAAAAGCTAACCATGCATGCTAGGAAGAGAAATATAGTAAATAAATGCTGCTGTCATGAAAGAAAGAAAATATGTCATTGAGCATGGTTTTATAAAGTACAAATTCAAAACCTCTATGCACCTTCACTACTACATGTAGTCAACCTACGGGTATGACATACTCTCGGTATTATTCGTCTCTCCCTCTGGCTCTGTCGTAACGACTTAACAAGGTAAGGTCTGACTTCTACGAATCACAAGTTACTACCACGCGTTCTGTTTCAAAACCGCAACAGCAGATACACAATGTGGAGAGCTCTCATCTCACAATTGCATTACATTGCCATTCGTTCTCTTTCTTAAGTGTGCAGACGCACATTACACTAATAATTCCTATGTAAATTCCTTACTTCGCTCATTGACTAAATCATATATTAGAAAATGATACAATTACACGCACATGATGAATACACGATGATAAAACACTCGATAGCACATTTCTATCAAAACTTGTGTGTAACACAAAAGGTAAAAATACTTTTCATCATAATATTTTTTAACTTATGATATTCAACTGCATATAATAATAATTATTCCCTTATTATATTTCACCAAGTAGAATTCATAGATAACTAAAACTACTAAGAACTTAAAAACAAAACAAAACTTGGCATTAAAACTTTCGTTGAGCATTCTTATCGTGCCAATCGTGTGTGAGGATCACACGGTCACTATCTTTAGATCCTGTGCGCAGGTTTTGCGCTGTCTAATTTCGATTCGTTACAGGGACAGAAAAATTTCCCTGTAGTTATAGTGCGGTCACATACAAATTAGATGTAACTCTTACAAAAGTTATAAGAAAACATCTGACATGAAAACTTTAGAGAAATGGAATAATCTGACAAATGCACTTTAAGCATTCAAATGAAAAATAATCACTTTTTTTATAAATTGAATGTATATATAAGACAAGCAATGAATATAAGATGACAAACACCAGGATGATGCAGCAAAGGCAAACCCTTTCAAATTTGGAATGCTAACAAATACTACTTGTAGTATGCAGTTGCTTGGGTTAGAAGGTATTCATAGTGAACACTGCATTACAAAAAGCTGCATCCTTTTACAAGCTAAAAATATTTAACCCGACTATTTCGAAAAAAGAATTCACGCAGTATCGGGTAGTGCTGGCATTTGCGAAAGGAGCACGAATTCACCGGTAGAAAACCTTTGATATCTTTGTTTAATCGTTGAATTGCTTATAAGAAGTAGTAATATGAGTAGTGTTAAATTAACTATACAAATTTAAAATCTGAATTTTCATTTGTGCGATAATGTCTAAAGAGAGTTACAGACATGCGTTGCAGCTGCTCATTTTGTGATCGATTCAAAACTACCGGTTTTTCCTGTCCTTACTTTGAGCCTTCTCAAAACTAAAGCAAAATGGCAAAACATCAGCAGAAAATATTTCAATTGTAAGTTGATGTTTTGATAAGCTTTGTGTCATTTCCAAAGCTAGTTTGCCCGTTTCATTTCAATTCAAATATTATCCCATCATTCATCTTCTCTAATCCACTTTTTAGATTGTGGCATTACATAGAAAACATCACAGCATGACAACTGAACAATATTTGTATTAGGAGAATTTAGGTGCATTCTTTTGATTATCTATGTTTGTTTTTTTACTAGCAAAAAAATCCATTTCTCTTCGTCGCTACAAAAGTATCCAAAAACAAAAAACATTGAACAAGGGACAGGCACTAACCATGATATGAGCTGTACAAAAAAGCATCATATCATTCGTTGGGATCTGAAAGATACATGCAAAACTAAATAGGTATCACCTCGATCTAATAAGCATGCTGTGCAACCACGACATTTTTTAGGTCGTGGCAGACATGCAATTTCTTCAATGGCTTACTTATGCATGATCTATACAGCAAACCGTTTCAACATCCAAAAAAACAAACATACCGTAATTTCCGTAAAAATTTGACAGCTTCACCATGCTTGCCTAAGTAGCAAGAAATCACAGGTACAAAATCACATTTGCCACACTTTATAGACGCATTAAAAGGGCAGTGCTAGTGTCACTGTTTTCATGTTTTAATCATTAATGTGTGCCACAAAAGTAAAATTCAAGCAGCAGTAGTAGAGTGAAGAATCTCTTTATGTATAGCTCTATAAGCATGCAGAGTGAGTATTTTCACTTCCAGCATCGAGCATGTTTGTAGAATGACCAACAAAATTATAACTTACGCTCTTATATAGACTTCTAGACACTCGCATACATTTGAACTACGCACATGACATTCAAAACAAAAAATTTAATATCGAACGGTGAATTATATAGAATGGAAATGCTTCTGTTTGGAGCCTAAAACCTTACGTTTGCTTATATTATGTGGGTGCAGTGGCATATATCATACAGAAAACATTATTCTACAACTATAGTTTTCATTTAAGAATAAGAAATAATTCTGATTGCATCCTTTTCTCTTTTTGTCGCTGCTTGGTGTATAATTTATCATTATTTTTAAATAAATCTTCTGAAAGATAAGCATCCCACTACAGACCTTGAGCAATCAAAATGTATAGAAGTGTACGAGAAGGTACAATTGCCGTTGGTAATGCCTTAATTGCTTCCTATAGGAATCACATTAATTAAAAAATAAAGAAAGACTTAACCTATACCAAAAGAGGAGGAAGCGGTGTTTCGAGGTTCTATGAAAAGCCTCTACATTTTCATAAACTAGGTGTGATAGAAATCAAAGAGTTATACATATGAGAGCTATAACGTTCCTATAGATTCATTTTTAGCAAGATATTAACCGCTTTGTGGCATTTTTAATGCTAGCAAAGGCTAACAAAGGATATATGAACTTTCGTGAAAAGGTGATCAAAATTGTTTCTGTAATGTCCAATAAGCACATCCTTACAATACATCTATCTATCCAGAGTAAGGCTATCCATAAAACGTGCCGAAACAAGGTGTAGGTTCAATTTTATTTTCGTATGTGTGTATTTCATTCATCAATTTAGATGTGGTGAACTTTTAATGACAATAGAATGCTTTCTTCTATCTCTCATTCTACCCTTTGCAGTGAGTGTGACCCATTAGCAAAGAGAGCTTCGCCTCTAAATATAAGAAATGCAAAGAAAAATCACATTACATTAAACATAGAAACACACACATATCACGCAACACAGAAGGGTTCATCCTATGTAAGGATGCGAGTAAGCAGGTACTTGGATGGCTGTATATGCAGAGGGCAAATCTTGGATTGTAACGTGGAAATAGGCTATATTTGTGTACATCATGCATTTGATTTGCAGCAAAGAAAAGCCTGTCATCGATGGAAAATGAATAAGTTGAAGAAACTAGAAAACAAAATAAACATAATAATGCATTTCAAAATGGAAAAATAGCAAAGCACTTACTCAGTAAATCAAGAAGACAAAAATGGAAACGAATAAAACAGTAGAAAAAAAGTGAAGAAAAAACATCAAACAAGCTAAAGAAAAACCCAAAAAATACGATGTGAAACCAAAACTTTTGGATGTCTCTATATACACTCTGACGATTCTAAAATAAAGAAAACACGTGAAGAACAACCAAAAGATTTCTAGTTTATAAAAACGTTGTTTAAGAAACTAGTTTTTTCTCTTTCAACGCTTCATTTCCTTAAAATTGAAGATACTATCACACATGCTAGAGACTAGAATTTTTTTTTATTTTTTCCTTCCCTATCAAGTTTTCACTCTCATTCGTAGTACCGATGATAGAGAAAATCCTAAAACAGTAGAATTTTTTTCCTGTTTATCAAAGGATGAACCTTTTTTTTCCATAGTTCTTTTTGGAGTTGTAACTATAAGGCAACGGTGAAAATGTACAAAAAATAAACTAGGGTTTCTAAATAGAAGCTTCCAAAGCAATTTTCCTCTTTATGCTTTGTTTCTCTGTTCATCCATCGATTTCATACAATTTTCTTCGTTTCTGAGTATTTATCCCATTTTCTCTATAAGAAACATCCTGTTCTTACATTGTTTCTCCATCCTTCGTATTTATATCCTTACTTTTTGAGGGCGTTGAATGTGTAGCAGAAACACCCACAGAAGGATACTCCAGAGCAAACGATTTCTCCAAAATTTTCTTCTCTGCATAATTTTCCATGAGAGTGGAGGCGTTATCCATCTGTAGAGAGTTTGAATAGATTTAAAGAAAAAGAAAGAATACATCCACAACGACAGGCTATTTTTAAAACGTTTACTTATTTATTACGCCTCATTTTTGCGTGGGTTTTGATTTATTTATTTCATCATCTTATTTCCAATTTCCTACTTTACAAATTATTGTAAATTGCAAAGTATAAATAAAGAAAATAGAGAGAGAATAATAAAATTTGACTGCATTTCTTCCTTCATGCTTTTAAATTTATAATGCTTTAAATCTACATAGTTTAAAGTTTTGGAAAATGCATTCAATCAGGATAAAAAATGGAAAACCAAAACAATTCTCTTACAAAATGATAAAAATGCAACAGTAATACCATTCCTAATTCCAAGAAACTTTCCATAGCATATGTATAAGCCAAATAGATAGACAAAACGGAGGAAGTGTACGTACACCCAATGGGATTATTTTTCTTAAAAATTACAAGAGACATCTGCGTAAGATCTGCTTTAGATAGAATTCCATTCTATAACAGGTAACAAAAATATAATTTTTAATAGAAAAAAATTTTATATTTTAGTATATATACTAAAAACATTATTCATTCCAGCCATTCCAAGGAAATATATTTTTGCTTTATATAGTTTTTAAGCTAAAAATGATCTCTACATGACGAATAAGTTCTCCTTAATCCACAAAAATTGTATTCTTTTTTCTTCCCCATTTTCTAATTAAAGAGATGCCATTCCATTCTTCTTAATGCTATACATTTTAAGTCTATCACTCACAGAATTTAAATTTTTTTTTATCATGAAAATATGTTTGTACTCTAAATTTTATGCTTTTTCTCGTTAGGATTTTCATTTTTTTCATTTTCTTCTCTCTCATCTCATTTTTCTCACTCAAATTAACTTATCTCTCATCCATTATTCTCCTCACAACGTATCTCATCCATTTTTCTCACTCAAGTTAACTTATCTCTCCTCCATTTCATAGTACATCCATCTGCAAATGCATCCATATTTCCTCCTCTTAACTGATCTATCTTTCAACACAGTTCTCTCAAATCTTTTCACAATAAATTTACTCTTTGAAGAATGGGGAGACAGAAGGAGAGAGAGGCTCCATAATCTTGCTGACAGAGGTATATATAAGCAAGTTTCAATCGAGAAGTATCCTCATAGACTGAAAGTTCTTCAGAATATATATGATGAAAAGAATCCAAAGAATCATGAAATTCATGTGGAAGAGGAGACAGTGGAGGACGAGTTTTTGAATTATGCGAAGAAGAGGCGTCACCCATCATTATCTCCTCTGAGGAGGGAGAAGATGAAAGGAAAGAATGAAAAAGAGATAGCTGATCTTTCCGTCGCAAAATAAGAAGGAGAACTGCTTCTAAACATAGTTTAGAGTACTCAAGAGCTGCATAAATCAGATTTAAAAAAATTTTAAAAAAAATTTAAAACGAGAAAAACTAAAGTTTGATATGAGTGAAGCAGAGAGGGAAGAGAGAGAAGAGAAAGAGAAAATAG
This sequence comes from Cardiosporidium cionae, assembly GCA_015476325.1. Taxonomy (NCBI): domain Eukaryota; phylum Apicomplexa; class Aconoidasida; order Nephromycida; genus Cardiosporidium; species Cardiosporidium cionae. The sequence continues at coordinate 29,340 of JADAQX010000040.1, forward strand.
AGAGAGAAAATATGAAGAAAAGAAGAGAAAAGGAGAGAGAGAAAATTTGAAAAAAAGAAGAACACAGAGTAGATAAAGGAAAAGTAGAAACGAAAAAAATAAACAGAGAATGTAAAACAGAAATGAAATTTCACACAGGAGAAATTATGTGAAGGAAAGAGAGATGAGAGAGTGAGAGGAAGAGGGATTTAAAAGAAGAATGTTTGTAGAAAAAGATAATTTCAATAAAAATTTCAAATAGATTTAATATTACACTACAAAAAGTGAAGTAAATATATAGTAAAGAATAAAACTATTTATAAACTTTTCTTTAAAAGTAGAATCACTACTACTATAGGAAGAGGTTACCATCATAGCCAGAAGTAGTTAAAACTGTGGCCAAAGCTTTGCCTGTAAGAGAATCTGCAACAATAAAAAATTCTCTATAAAATTTTTTTTTAAATTCCCTAAAAACAATTCATTTCAATAAAAAATAAAAAGTTTTTTCTTAAAAATTCACAATACTTCATTCTTATATTTATTTCAAAAAGATGCTCCTCTCTTTCTCATTTTCTTCATTTTCAAATTTAGAAAGAAGAGAAGGGTCTTACAAATATCCACAGAGGGAGTTTTCATTTCATCTTCTAAATTTTCGGTTTCATTTCTTTTCTCTTCTTCTAGAAAGGAGGGAGTGGTCAAATAATGACGAAACATTGGATAAATCATTGAAGGATCCTTTACAACTGATATAAAACAAAAAATAATTCACAAAAAATGAATGAGAGAAATGTTTTGTAAAGTTTTTATTTTATTTCTTGGAAAATTATATATAATTCACCTGTAGAATGAAATAAAACAGAATTAGCAGATGCATCCGATAAAGATGAGAAAGTTTCTTCTTGAATTACGGATTTCTATTTAATTTAAAATAGATAAATAAGTTTATAAGAGGTTGAAAAAAATTTATGAAATAAAGTGGTTTTGATATTAAATATAAATATAAAAAAAATGTATTAATAAAAATAGTATGAAAATATAAAATTATAACAATAAATAAATTAAAAAAGTATATATATAAAATAAAAATTAATAAACTAAATAAAAAATAATAAATAAATAAAATAGTATGAAAATATATACTTTTGTTTGCTGTATTTCTTGTTGCTTCTTCATCTTCCAATTTTCATACATTAATATACAACATTCTGCTAAACGAATCCAAAGCTGAAAAGAAAAAGAAAAAAAAATTTTATTTTTATTTTTGTTTTCATTTATAATTTTACATATTTCCTCCTTCATTAATTTTAATGAACTTTATAATTTAATGAAATATACTCTCAAATGTTTGGGATAAATATGCGAAACTTCTTCAAAGCATAGAAATGCCTCCATAATTTTATTTTTTAGTAAAGCTTGTAATCCAATATTATAAACAATTTCAGCTTGAAAATTCATATTAAGAATATTGCAAAAACATCCAGGAAGAGAAGATTCTGAGATATAAAAAATAAAAATTTATATATACAAAATTAAAGGATGAGAATAAAATAAAAAACAAAAAATTCTAATCAAATTATGTTTAATATATATTTTACCAATTAAAAAAGATTTGGAAGAAGAAGCTTGTAAAGAAGAATTTGCTTTTAATGCTTTATTGAAGTAAAAAGAAGCAAGAGATGTTTTCATCATACTAAAATAAATACATCCCAAATTATTATAAAAAAGAATTTCATTTCCAAGTGAATTTTTCATCTCCATGGAACTGAAAAATTCACAAAAAAAAATTATAAATTCCATTAATAAAATTATTTTTTAAAAAATGATTTTTATTCATTTTTTTAATATGCTGATTTTTTATGGAGGATTTTAATATTATTATTATATTTTATTAAATGTATTGTAATAACTTTTTTATAATTATAAATTCATTTTCACAACATTAATAACTAAGTATTCATTATTATTTTTTTTTATAATACATCTCTTACTGTGGTAAACTCTCCATTTCTTTCGAAGAAGAAAAAGAAGGTTCTTTAGGTAAAGAAAATAACAAAGAATTGTAACTCGTCAAAATTTTTGCTGCTTTACGAGCATTATTTCGTTGAAATTGCTATAAAATAAAAAAAATATAATAATTCATTCAAAAATAAAATATACATAAAAATACTTCAAAATTTTAATCACTTTTATATAAAAGTAAAGATAAATTTATACTTTAAAAAAAAAATTACATTAAAAAGATTCTATTTAGAAAATATTGGAATTTTACCAAATTGGCTTGCAAAAGAAGAGCTGTGGTAGCATAATAGCGTTGAAGGACAAGCTGAAAATAATAAATATTTGTTTTTGAAGAAAAATAAGAAGATATTTCCCTCTTCAGTGTGGGAATTTCTCTCTCTTCTGCAGCCGTTAATTCTTCAATAGGAGAAGTTTCGATGTCATTCATTTTATTTTGAAAAGAAAATGGTTTCTGAAGAAGCTTTATTTCCTGAAAAATTTTATGAATACATTATATTATAATTTATAATATACTATAATAATGAAATTTAGATATCAATACATTATAACATGAATCCATACGAATACTACGATAGTATATTATAAATTATAATAAATAATGCATACCCGTTTTGCAATTTTAAATTGTTTTATAGAGAGCGCCAAACGTGTGGTAAAAATTGAAATTATATACTAAAAAATAACACAAAAATTTATAAAAATGAACAAATTAAGTAGAAAATTTGATGTGAAGGAAGCGATTTAAAATATAAAATTATACATTTTATACTTTTTTGCAGTCATTTCATACAATGAAGTAAAAGTGCAAAGTTCAAAGATATAAAAATTAATAAAGAAATCATTTCTTTTCTTCTAATATTGTTTTTATTATTTTGTAGTATTTCAATGAAGGAATTTTTTATAAAAATAAATTTACTTTTCCTCATGTTTTATTATTTCTTCATACTTTCTCCATTTTTTCTCTCCATTGTTTCTCCTCCATTTTTTCTCCTCCACTCTTTTGCTTTATTTCATAGTTTCATCAATGCTTCTGCTTCCACCTGAAGTTCTTCTAAAGAAAGAAATTCTGACGATAGAGTCTCCATAGGAAGATAAGAACCCATCAAACAGGATGAAAAGAATTTATTTTTATGTTTTGTGGATATTTCAGTAGTAAAAAGAGAATCTAAAATAAATTATAAAAAATAATAAAAAACATGAAAAAATCACATTTACAGCAAACAATTAAAAAATTTATAATAAAAAAATTGCTTGCATAAAAAACTATCCAAAATTATATTTTTGCATACAAATTTAAGAAGATAAACTAAACTCTAGTTTATAGAAAAGAATAACTATAAAATAAAAATATATAAAATAAATATTATATAGAAAAAAAAAATAAACAACACGCTCTACATTAATAAAAAATATTAATAAAAAGAATATTAAAAAACACATAAAATATGTATAATATTAAATAATGAAATTTTTTCAATTTTTGCCTCACCTTTTCTTTTCTTGAGGTAAGAAAGTACAGAATAAGCTAGTTCTGGTTGTTGAAGCTTCATATATAATTCCATCAATAGAATACAAATTTTCACAAAAAGAAATGTATCAAATTGCTCAATGGAATAAAAAATATCCTCCAAGATATGCACAGCTGTTTCATACTGACGCTTTTGAAAGTATAATAAAGAGAGATTGTATACTAAGAGAGCCACATCTTCAAGATGCTAAAGTTTTAAAAAAAATGTAAAAATAAAAGAAGAAACATCTCTTACTCTCAATCTACAAAAAATTCATTTTGAATATAAAAAAAAATTTGACTAAAATATAGAGAAGCATACTATATCAAATTTTTGTATATAAGACGAATTTTTTTTTTAAATAACTAAAAATTATTTTTGTATATCCTCCAAGCATGCAAACATCACTCAAACTTTGTAAACATTTTATTTCCTCTCTAAAAATGCTTCTCAATTTATTTGGCTGCTCAATTCTTCAAAATTTTCTTTAAGAAGTTCTTTATGAATGGGACTTCTCATAAAATTTTTATTTTTCTCTAACAATTTCCCTCTATTTTTCAATTTCTCTTTATTTGTATGCTTCTCTTGTTCATTATTAAGTTTTCTCGTTGCTTGCTCTTCCTTCTCTTTCATTCCAGCGTATTTTCTCTTCTTCTCTCCATCCCCCTATCCCTCCCTCTCCCTATCCCCCCCTCTCCATCTCCCTATCTCCTCACTCTATTCGGCAATCCTTCTTCTTTTGAAAGCGCTTCATTAAAACAGTGTGATAAACATGGTTTTAATGATTTTATATTTCCATCCACTGATAGAAAGGAAGCCATCGTTGCCTCCAGAGATGTAGAAGTAGGCGGATCCACTGAGGAGGTATTTTCTAAGAGGGTAGAAAGTGGAGGGAGGATTTCAACATTTATATCTTTCCTTGTGTTTCTCAAAGAAGAAGAAGTGGAGGAAGCTTCTTTGAGACTTTTTGATGTTTTCTGTGCTGAAATGTTTTTCATACACAAAGTGGCAAGTTGGTGTTGGAGGGGTGAAGATGTGCTGAGAGAGGCAAGAGTGGCGGCAGAAGAGAGGGAGGGGAGAGAGAGAGGAAAAGCAGTGGCCAGAATACTCCACTCTGAAAGAAGTTTTTCAGAAGAATAGCAGCCAGAACGATGATAACGTACAAGAAAAAGATTATGTAGAATTTGCAAAGCATCCATAGGAGAAGCAGCATGAGCTGCAGCCTCTCGAAGGAGTGATTCCGCTGCTTCATACATTCCTGTTGAAAAATAGTAAAAAGATGAAGCAGCGGCTCCATCAGAAGAATGAAAATCCAGCGTTTGCTGGCCTTCATTTTTTGCCTCGGAGAGACGCATTATTGGGTGATTTTATCCACACAGGGAAAGTAAATAAAGAGGAGGAACTGAATAATAGCCAACATAAAAATTATGAAGGGAGAAGGAGAGAAATAGAGGGGAGAGAGAAGGAGAGAAATAGAGGGGAGAGAGAAGGAGAGAAATAGAGGGGAGAGAGAGGGTAGAGAGAGGGGAGAGAGAAGGAGAAAAATAGAGGGGAGAGAGAAGGAGAAAAATAGAGGGGAGAGAGAAGGAGGGAAATAGAGGGGAGAAAGAAGGAGGGAAATAGAGGGGAGAGAGAAGGAGAGAAATAGAGGGGAGAGAGAGGGGAGAGACATGGGAGAGGGAAAGAGAAAAAAAAGAAATAAAATAGTAAAATAAAAAAGAGTGGAATAAAACAGAACAAGGATAAAAAATAAAAAGAATAATAAAATGGATAAGCAAAAAATAAAATAAGGAAATAGAGAGAGAAAGGAGATATTTTTCATAGTTATTAATACACACTATTAGAAAAAAATAGGAAATGGATTAACATAACAAGGAAAGAAAAACTAGTAAATTAAAAAAGCATAACAAAAAAGAATAATAAAACATTGTAAGAAAAAATACAATCACGAGCAAAACACAAAATTCTAAACAACTTAGACAGGTATAGCAGTTCAGTTATTTCAAATCAAAATGCAGTTTACAAAATCAAATATCAACAGATAGAGAAAGGAGAGAAATGCCGCTCTCTATCTAAATACAGAATAAAAAAAATCTTAAGAGGAACCCCAGCAAATGCATTTCCGTGAAATATCAGCCATTGTACAAAATTATCATAAAAAAACTATACCATGTATCTAAAAACAAGATGAAATAAACAAGAGAATATTGCCGAAACATCTACACTTGTACACACACAAAGATATGAATACAATTTTTATTTGAAATAAAATCATCACCCCGAAAGACTGAAACATTGATCAAAATCTAATCAATAGTAAATTATAACTTTTGAGATTTTCAAACGATTTCTCCCCTTTTTATGAATTCAAAAATCTTATAGTTATTCCAAACATATAAAGGTCGAGTGGTGTGCAAGAAAGTATCATTATTTCAAAATTCTTCATTTCATATTAAACTAGAGTACGTAATGAGCATCTATTCCATGAAATAAAAGAAAAAATGGTAGAAATGGCTGAAGCGAAAATTAATTTTATTTATATGTAATTTTATCTCCCAAACAAAATAAAAGCATACAGCAGTCCATATGACAGCATTCAACCCATTTTGATCAACAGAGGGAGAAATCTTACACAGAGAAAAGAATGTTTTTATAAAAAGCATTGAAGCTACAAGTAGAAAATAAAATTATTACAGTTGCACTCTTTAGCACACTGCAACAACGGCAAAGCAGCGGGATGCCCTTACGGCAAACTCTATGAGCAGCAGATAAGCCTAGAAAAGAGGAAAGAACGTACTAAACGTGTTTGTTTTGAAATGGTTCTGCACCGAAACATGAATTCGTCGGCAAATGAATAAACAGGAGCAAGCACAGCAAAAAAGAACGAGTAACCCACAAGTTTTATTATGCACAAAGCTCATAAACGTTTCCTCGTTTCTTCAAGCCCCCTTTTCACAAGTTTTGTTGCGTTGACATGTTTGACTATTTTCCAGGAAGAAACAGGGAGAGGAGAACGTATTTTGCGAGCATGTTCAGTGATTAGTACCTATATTGCTCTGAAAATGCCAAGATACGTCTTTATTAACTTTGCCTATATCTGCTCCTTCTAAGGATTGTGCTGGATTTTGTGCAGCAATAGGGCGATTTGTGCCGAAATGAGAGTTGCCCCCAATTACAGTTCTTGCTCCTATTAAGAGCAACGCGAGTAAAAAAAGAATTGCTCAAATAGGAACGTTATCCATACCAGCATACAGTGCAAAAAAAAGGGTGCCTAATGAAACTATAAAATCATGGAGAAAGTTTGAAGAAATCGCATTGACCACCTCAATAAAAAGCAAAAACTCTTAGATTGAGAAAAGAAAAGAAATAAAAAGTATTTGCTGACACTCTTCAGCATTGAAGAGAGACCTCTATTTTGCACTACGCAGCGTCGGAGCTATATCCAAAAGGTAACAACAGACAACCTTCCAAGGGTAAATTTCGTCAAAAAAAAATTCTGTGGGTTGCTTGTTTTAAACGCGGCCATCCCGTCGCGTGTAATTGCACGGGTTGAAGATATGATTTGCTGAATGAATCGTGTTGGGCAAAGTGCTCTCTAAGCTGGCATAAATGTTACAATAATTCTGTCTATTTTACCTTCTAATATCATTTTGAAGATATAAGGAAAAGCATCATTCAGATTATCACCGAAATTGCTTGTATTTCCTTTCGTATAATTATCATGTATAGATACTGAGGATTGAGTGGGCGAAAATCAACCCAGAAACCAAATGTGGAGAATTGCATTTTCGCAACGGTTTTTCTGGCAGCATTCAATGCGTTTGCCTTACATTATTTTAAGTTTCTTCTTAGACAGAATTGTATCTAGCTTGTTTTAAAGCTATAAACTTTCTGTAAAAGGAAGAATTGATGTTTTAAATCAACCTCTTTTGTGCAGTTATCAAAATAAAGTTTTAGAAAAGCAATCTTTTTGTGATATAAAAATAGTACTATTAAACAAAATTTTCGCTGGTTTCTATCAAATATTCAGTGCAGATGATGATGCTATAAAAATTCGAATTTTGCTTTAAATTAACTTGCGCAATCGCACAAATTAATTTAATAGTCATCGTGCTTTTTCAGCTAAATGAGTGATTTGAGGTGGCTGTCGTATATGAAGTATTCTCATAGCAGTTATACAATGTAATAGGCATGTATCTGTTTTATATGCCATAAGTAGGAAAAAGGATGAATTAATTGCATGAAAAATCGACGCTATGATTAATGAATATTGCAAGTGTAGACAAAGCTGCCGTAAAGTTAAAGTTGGCAAAGAATGCAACTGATCTGGCATTTCTACTTTGTCTATGCTGTTATTAGCTAAAGGGTATTTTACCAAATGCACAGAAACCGCGTTTCCTTTTATTATGTGGTAAGAGCAATCCTATCAGAGGAGATATGCATCAATAGATCGACAAGTCTGGGTAGCACAAAAACAGCAGCACGAATTATAACAGTGTTTTTCAGGTGAATTGTGTTTAATTTTTCCGAATGACTTTGCTCATACGAGCAATTTGATGTTTCTTTCCTTCATTGAGCATCCGCTATTGAATCCTTTCCGTTTGCTTGTGATTGAACTTATACATTTCGAAGGCTCAGCTCATTTTCCCCCATTTCAAAGTGCTTCTAAGCAGTATTCTTTAAAGAACTTTAATTGCCACAATAAAAATGAAAAATGAGTAATTTTTTATTGGCATGAACTCTTCTTTAGCGCATACAGCAGAAACTTGATGGGAACCGCAAAGCTGACAAGTGCTACCTTATACAAAACACTATGCTAAATGTGCCTTTGTGGCAAAAAAGTATCACGTAGGCAGTAGGTTTCTTAGGTAATAAAACTTTTTGTTTGGTTTGCTATTACAATTTATGTGATGGGCTTCTCTCTTTTCAAGTGCATTTAATGCGCTTTTCACCAAATGATGAGCCTGCCTACGCAATACCACAGTTTAAAATGATCATTCTTCGTTTCGCTAGATCCCATCTTTCTCTTAAAGCAGATGCGGCTTTATGGGCAAGACGAGAATGCTTTGAAGGCAGCTTCCCATACTCTCTTTCATCGCATTTTCATTCTCAGTCTCCCAGTCGACGACCGTTTACTTTCAAGTCTGACTCACATCGTCATTTAACCATTATGATGACACGGTCTACACTGCAAAATTCCTTGTTAGAGCGATTTGGAATTGTTGGCCAAATGGAATGTCGAATATTAGGTAAGAATGCTCCTTGAATTGCTTTTCTTAGTCTGAAGTTTTTCTGAGGATCAAACAGCTTCATTGCATACGGAGACGGCCTTCTCATTTAGCACTGTTTTCAACGGAGTTTTTCTCTAAATCTTTGATATTTAATATCATTACGTGTTCACGCTTCGTATGTATTTAACAAGGAAGATATTGCTACATTGCAAATCTGGAAAAATGCCTTGTTTATTGTTGTTAGAATATCTTTTAAAAATACTTGAGAGCATTGCCTTTCTGCTTTGCAATGCATCGCTTTAGGAGGGCCGATATTTTTTCTGCTGAATTTTGATAACGTGTTTTTCAACTTTTATTTTTTTTATAATTGTTAAACATACCCTAAAAATACTTTCATTGAAGAGTCCTAGAATGTTTGCTGTGCAATTGTAGATACTGGGAATAAAGAGTCAATTATTTTGATAAGAAGATATGTTAAATATCTTCAATATCAAATGTTCACACTTGTTTGTGAAATATTTGTTCAGGTAAACCCAATTTTTTGCCGGTTTTAACAGAATGGGCTAGCTATTTAGTAAATCAATCTCCTGAAAATCCAAAAGTAGATCCCTTTATGATTCCGCAGAAAATTCTCTCTCAGCATTATATTAAAGTATGAAGAAAAATAGCATTTTTTACAAAGATTTACAGTATTTGTTTCCCCCCTTTTCACATTTTTATTTGAGTTTTTCATTGTTCTGAAAATTCTGCCGCGAAGTGTAGGCTATACGTATTTATTTTTTTCTAAAATAGGTTAATGGTATCCATTTTCTAATGTAGGAGGGCTCTTGTTAAATAGACATTCTTGCATGAATTTTTTCTTATCTCTTTTAGTTCTACTTTTTTGTTTTAATACATGCTTCATTTTTCTTTCTTTTTTTTTGTTATTTATTCTTTTCTCATCTCATTTCTCTCTACCCACTCCTCTCATCGCATTATAACATCGCCTAGTCGAGAGCATTTTATTTCAGTGTATGCAATGGTAATCATGCTGTCTCTAAAGTTTTTATTTTTCGTTTACAAATTTGTCTGCTTAGATACAATGAAAATGGACTTATATGCCTGTATCATCGGTTTAGTAACCATTAAGCAGTCATACTCCAGAAATTTAAAGATGAAAAAAATCCACTTCTTAAATTAACTAGAATGGAGGTTCTACCACCGTTTTCATAATCTGTGCTTTCTTTTATACTCGCATTTCATTTTTTTAGCATACATGCATCAATGCCTATGTGTGGAGTTTTTATACAGAGATGTATGGATTCACCTGAAGTGAAATGGCTAGTGGAACGGATTCAACAAGATAAATCATTGGATTGCATACCTAGACCGCATTTTCCATCAGTTTTAAAACTAGAGATGCCACGCTGGCCATTTAATCCCTATGAATTAGAACAAATGCAAGCTCAGTATGGTCTATTGAAATGGCCATTTAGAGACCCTTCCACACTTCATAAAACAAAAACGCAGCAATCCTTGGATGAGCGTGCCATTTCGAGTATTAAGCCCTCAGAGAAAGCAGATTCCCGTACGATTTTTCTAAATCAATTTTTATGGAATTTTAACTTATTTCTGTGTCTAATTGTTGATTAAAAGTTTGCATAAATGCGTGCGTTTTGCTGATGTTTATTATGCTGTCATACTCAAGCATCTGCAGGCACATTCTTAGATAAAAACTCTATTGAACGCACGCGTATAGTTTGGTTTTACGCTGCTCAGTTTTCTTGGCAGAAAGGGGATTTATTACATAGTTTTCTTTTTTACACTATCATTATACAAACCATTTTCCTATAGTTTCTTTCATTTGTTTAGAATTATCTATAAATTGAATGTCGCACATTATCTCTATTGATATGATTTCCTGTATTGCTTATTTTATGAAAATGTGATGTAAATACTTCAATATAATTAATGTGTGCACAGGCTCTGACGATGACCATAGTGAGCATGATGCTGCTTTTATCCGGCCTTGGAATCAACCTAATGCACCTGTAGAATGCCAAAGTAGCTTTATTTATGCACCCTCTGATCACTATGATTTGAAAAAAGATGTGTCACAAGATCCTCTTCCTGATTGATGCTTTGTGGTAACTGAGTAAAAGCAATAATGCATATTTTTAATTTTGAAGGGATCAAAATCATATAAACAGTCAACTAAACTCCTTTAAGCACATGACAAATATCAAGCAATTTCTTTATTAACATTGCATCTTTTAAATAGGAATAGCTTGTGTACTGCTATAATTGTACTTACAAAAAAATCACATTTTTTAACTATCTTCATGTTATCAACGAATACAGAGCTTTTCGAATAAGTATATACCGCAAGAGTAACAGCAGGCAAAATGCCCTTTACTATTGATCATCCCTTCTGTTCGGATTCTACACTCTTCTACTTTTACATCATACAATAATTTTGTCTATAAACATAATACACTGAAAACTTAGTTTTACATAATAAATAAAAAGAGTGAAGTCATTCTGCAGGTTCCTATGATTTCCGGGGAAAAACGGATACGTGCAATTATTCTTTTTGTGAAATATATCCTGGAGTTCTATAGAACATGGCGATATAATGGAAGATTATTCTTAAATTCTATCAATTTTATTGCAAAATCTTTTCCCTGGAGTATAAATGTGGAGTTCAACAATAAATTACTATTGTACCACTAATAATGATACAGAGTCCTTAATAGGGACCCAACAACCTATTTGGGCAAAAGGTGCATACAACCATTAAGGAGCAGAAGAAATTACGAACCTGTAGATTACGGCATAAATTATACTGCCTGACAAAATGCATAAATTCAATCTACATACTTTCTCATGGTTGTAACTGCGCAGAGGAAGAAGGATAAAGATTTTCCTTTTTCGTGTGCATTGGTTTAGATTCGCGTGTCGACATTTAGTTAATATTGGAGAGCCAAAGATCTCTCCTGGTGCAACATATCCGTATGGTTGGATGTAGTGTAGAGAATGATGAGAAATTTGGTAGTTTATTCGTAGAACTGTATCTTTAGTTTTATATTTTCCGTTTTGTGTGTAGGACGATGCAGTGTTTGATTGCAGCAATACTTACGTAATCGAGTATTTATTCGTAAGTAAGACCAATTAACCACGATACGTGTAGTGTAATCGTTTGGAGTAACATTTATTAATATGTAACATTGTTCTGTTCAAAAGAAATTATTTTCACAACTAATAAAGCGGGTCTATTTGAGAACAGTTAAAATAAAAAGTATTGCTAAAACTTGCTGTCTCATTTACCTCTATGTAATCGTTTGGAGTAACATTTAATAATATGTAACATTGTTCTGTTCAAAAGAAATTATTTTCACAACTAATACAGCGGGTCTCTTTGAGAACAGTTAAAATAAAAAGTATTGCTAAAGCTTGCTGTCTCATTTACCTCTAGTTTCTTAAGTCATTAGTCAACAGCATACATATTGTGCTTGAAAAACCCAGTGAATACCAACGCCTTGTTACAACTTAAGCAAATGCTAGGTTCTTTTACAATTCATGCAATGGATTACTTCATTGAAAGTATTTATTGAAAATTTGATTAGTTTTTATGCAACATCTGACATTCTGCAGCATGACCTCCTTTCCAATATATTGTCGCTGACAGAATTAATATAGCATATTTAACAGCACATTCGTGTAACAATTGTACCGCTCTGTTGCAGAATATCCACCCTACTTGTCATCTGATCGATTATTTTATTTTTATTAAGTCTTGTTCTCCTTACCATAATTACATTTTTAGTACATAGTTATTTTTCCTAAACTAATTAAGCCATCAACTCACAATTTACCCCCTAGGTTGTCACAGGACATATCATCGCACCGCGTAACATCGCAGCAATCGAAATACTTCACTATCCCCCGATGTTACCCGCAATCAAGATGCATTTACTCTATATCCTTGAGGATAGAATAATAATAGCGTAGAGTTGCAGATTAACCCTTCCTTGTTTTTTGTAGCGTAGATGAATGAAGGAGCGCATCACCTTTCCTATTTCCCTACTTATTTCCGAAAACAGTAATTAACATCGTGGAGCAAGGTTTATGTTTCATTGTACGAAATTAGAGTAAACGCCCTCCTTATCGACTAAATAGAACAAACTATTTAACACCCTGCCGAAAAAAAGAACTATAATCAGCCTAAGTTTATAAAACGTGACTGGCAGAACGTGACTAATTATGGTAAGGACAACTCACAGAAACACCACGTTCACACAGACGGGAAACTAGTTTAGAAAAGCAAAGATCGGTCAATTTCCATGTGCCAAAACTCTAATTTAGCCGAAACTATTGCTTTCAGTAAAACTTTATGTCTTTTGCAGCATTGTGCATATATAGTGGAAGATGTGTTTTTGGTATTTTGAACGTTGCACTACCTAACATTTGTCATCTGTATAGCAAATTGATTATGCCATTTACTCAGCGAGCTCTTCCCAGCGCAAACCTCTGTCAAAAGCGAGAAAAGGTTGCCTATAAGCAATGCTGGCCATTTCTCACATTCACTCTCGTAAAATCTACTCTTGAATCAAACATTTGCCGCTAATTTAGTGTTCATTAATGGAATCTTTAGTTATTATGATGCATTCTGGTCAAGAACTTCTTAAGAAGTGCATTATACTTGATTGGACGACCTGATGACCCAATTACTCGCATGGTGCAGCGTCATACCGTAATGCAAACGCTGGCAACGGCAGTACAGTTTTTGTAGTTCAATTATCCGGGTTTAGTTCTTTTATTAGGAAGAATAATTGTGTAATTAATTGACATTTTTGAAGTGATAAATTCTTTTTCCAACCTTTATTTCTGATTCTTGGTTTTCTTACATTTAAAGTTAGAGCCTCTTGACCATACCATTACTAGTAGAAGCAAGATTTTATTCTACTTTTGACGTAGGACCTACCTTTGGTCAGTTATCCAAAGAGGATTCCACACCCTTTCTATTCTCTATCCGTTTGTAGTGCACCGACGTGCTACATCTCTCGTTTTTTTTTAAGATCCTCTTTTATTGCAATAATCAAATTATTTTCTTCTTTCGGTGTTCCACGGTGTGAGGAAGATTTTTTTCAACGGGGAAACATTGTTGCTTTTGGAGCAATGTTCTCCGGTAAGGAGAAAGAACAACGCCGACGCGTCAATCTCTCAGGACGCTCCCATGGTTCTCTTTCTTCATATAATTCGTTTATTGTAGGGCATCGCAAAGAGCGCAGCCAACGATTGGAGCAAAAACAGCGGATAGCTGCGGTAATGCGGATTCAATCCGCCATACATTCACGACGGGAACGTAAGAGGTTACTCCAGGAAGAGAGAAAATTGTTTGATGTCCGTTTTAGTGATATGTTACGAGTAGCATCGGTTGGTTTGCCGCCTTCCACAGTGCGGTCGGTCCATCTCTCCGCTCTGCCTGGTTTACTACGGCAACTCACTTTCTTTTTTGATTTGCCTACGTTAGTCCGAACATCCTCTCGCTGTGAAGTGTCTACATTTAACCTTTCCCATCCTGTTCTCAATGATGGCGGCAGTAATACTGGGAATTATCGCCCACCCTCTCGTCAGACTTTGGAGCTTCCTTCGAGCCGTTCTTCCTCTTCATGTAACTCTAAGCAAAGTGCTGTGGACCCCGCTTTGTCTTTATCTACTATACCACCATCGAAAACAATGACATCCTTTCTTTTACCCCTTGGAGAGAAAGTGTCTACAGAAGATGTGTCTTCTCAAGAATTCCTGGTTTGTGCCGATAGTATTTTTATTGCACTTCTCGATGATATTCATCGGTTGGGAGTATGGCATGTAGAGAGTTTATTAGACCAGCAGGAAACAACTTCTCTCCCTCCCACAGGGAAAGGAAATTCAGTGACATCCAGCAGTGAGGAGGATTCGCCTGCTTCTACATCGGATCCTTCTTCCGTCCCTCCTCTCCACTCCACCGCAGCTTCATCTCCTCTGCTGTATTCCCCTGTGAATGATGCACATCGTCTATTATACTTTTTGCGGTGGATTTTATACAAAGAAAATTTACCTACTATGAATGAATCTTCTCAGCCATGCGTTGTTTCTATGAAGGACACATCCCATTCTTCCACACTGTCTCTCTTAGAGGTATACCTACAACAAGCATTTCACTCAGAATCTTCCCTCTTGGAGGAGATATGCGTCTTGCAATATTGCCGTCTCATCGCCTGCTGTATTTCTCTTTATTTTTATTCTCGTAACCATGGTGGCTCTCTCATACATTCTCATCTTCCTCTTTGTGGAATATCTAAAGAATCCCGTGTAGACTCTCTTTCTTCTTCTTCTGTATTTTCTAACCATGGGGTTTCTTCCTCTTTTTCATCTAAAAAAGGATTGGAGTTTCCCAACGTAGAGAAACTCTTCATACCTGGACAACCCACAATTCCTGCTTCTACTATTGGTGCAATTATTCTATTTTTGTTGGATAAATTTCTTAAATTTGAACATATCCATTGCCATTCTCAGCTTTCTAAACCTGTCAGCTTACCCTCGGGTGTGGTCTGCGTGTTGTTTGAAAATTTATTTTATTTTTATAATAGAGGAAATTGAAATGAATTACAATTGAAATTGTGTGATGAATGGGTGGAGAATGCGTGTGTTTGAAGTAGAAATAATCTTATAAGATTATTGAGATATTTGAAGTAATATTTGATGTTTCTTCTCAAATTTTCAATATTTTTATTATTTTTCTTTCTAATTTGTTTTTCAGTCAAGTTTTTTCATCTTTTATTCAAAACTAAACAGCTCTGCACTTTCATAGGATATTATTTTCCTGTTTGTTTTAAAAAAAATCTCTCCAAAGAAAAGGATATCTATCGGAAGAAACTTCTTCATATTTGTGCATATATTGTACAGTTGGATGAATTTAAAAAAGGTAAAAGAGAGAAGGATATTTATTTTATAATACTGTAAACTTATACTGCAATCTTCATTTATTTTAGCACTGAAAAAAATGAATCAATGATTGAGAAATAAATAAGAAATGAGAGAAGAAGTGTAAAATACAAATATATCGTATTAAAAGTATCAAGTTTGGTATATTTTTATAAAATTGTATTTTTCTTTCTTTTATTATTTAGATTTACCAACGCAGCTGTATTTTCTTTGTATGATTTTGGGAAATCCTCTTCTTATGTATTCTATGGAAGAATCTTGGATTATTGAAACATTTATAAATTCTATTCTGAAAGAGTTTTCATTTACTCTCTCATTTGATGCTTTAATGACGCTTCCTTCTTTACCAGAGTTGGAAATTTCTGATGGAATTCATGCAGTAAGAGGAAAGAGAATTTTTTGTTCATTCCATGCATTGAAATATAAAATGAAACCTTAAGATAGTGGAGAAAAAATGAAATGGGGTGAAGAAAATTTTCCAACTCTAAAATAAACTAAAAATAGCAAAAAATAAAATAAAAATATACACACACAGTTTTTAATTTTTATAACCTCTTTTATACCTATTCTTTTCTTCTCATCTATCACCTATGCATCTAATTTTCTCTTTTATTATATTTTTTAGACAGCTCTTCCATTTTCTGTTTGGATGTTTGGAAATTTGATGCATTTGATGACGTTGGCTCTTTCTTGGGGAATTTCATTGCCTTCTTCTTCCTTCTTCCTCTTAATTTGGACGTTGGAATCTCTGCCTCATCCTTTATTACCAGCAAAATTTACTGAACTAACTCTCCTTACTTCTTTGAATAATAAAATGGTGTAAATATATGCAAAGCAGCTATTTAAAAAGCATATAGGAAACAGTAGATATTTTGTTTTAATGAAGGGAGGAGGAAGGTTAAGTATATACTTTTAATATAATTTATTTTATAGTTTTTAGAATTCCTATATATATTTTATTTTTTATAATATTATAACAGCTGGAAAAAGAAATTCGTGGATTTATGGAGCCTTCTTTTCTACGATATTTTATTCGTTTCATCGAACAAAATCAATCGCTACTACGTGAGAAACAATTTTTTTTTTTTTATAAATATTTCTATTCTTTCTCTTGAAGATTATAAAATAAGTTGTTTATATATATATTTCTTTTCAAAATCTTTTTTAACTAATTTCTTCTACTCTTTTATTTTCTTTCTCTTTAATTTTGAATTCTTTTTTCTTCTTCTATTTCTCTCATAAATTTGAATTTTCTACTATTTCTCCCTTATTATAAATTTCTTCTTCATTTTCATATCTCTATTTTTTCTCTTTTAAATTTCGTAAATATAATTTTTATTTTTTCACAGATTTACGTTTGTTTATTCATTTATATTTTGCAATTCCTCGGCGAGTTATTTGTGACTGGCGATCTTCTGAACAGAAGGATATAATAGAAGAAACTATTTCTGATTTTGACGATGAAATTCTTTCAATTCGAGAAAATGTATTACTTTCTGCCTCTTCTTTTACTTCCTCCTCTTCCAATCCTTTTTTATTGAATTCTTCTGGTAATGATTACTATTTTTATATTCTTTTATTTGATATATTTTAAATCATTTTTGTGCGGATATCGTATGAATTTTGTTGGAATTTATTTGAATTTTTGTTTTTATTTTTAATTTTATTTTCAGTTTGAATATTATTTTATTTTTAATGGTGGATAACAAATTCATTTTAAAACTTTTCTTTTTATATGTTTTATTTACATTCTATTTTGAAAAAAAAAAATTTTAAGTTTGTTATATTTTTCATTTCTTGTGTAAATTATATGATTTCTCTTTAATATTTATTTGAAAATTTTTTTTTAATATAATTTTTTTCTATATTTTACGAAGGAATGGATCATAAAGTTTTAACTATTCTTCTGATGTCTCCACAATTTTCAAATCTTCTTCATCATTTAATTTGGGAGACAGTGAGTAGGATTCTCTTTTTTTTTAATTTTTGAATTCTCTTCTTTGCTCCATAAGTTATTTTTAATAAAATTCTTTGACAGTTTCATTGTATTTTTTTTTGATGAAATATTAATAATTTTCTGTTTTATTTCATGTTTTTGATAGTTTAAAAATACTTGTAATTCCTCTGCAAGTAAATTTCTTTCTTTGATGATCCCCATTTCATCTTATCAATCCTCTTTATCCAGTTGTTTACTTTGTTTTTGCAATATTTTGCAATATCAATTGAAGGTAAAGAAAACTGTTGTTTCAGTTTTATTCTTCTTCTCACTCTTTTATTATTATAATGAGAAGAAAAAAACTTTATTTTTTGCTTCATAATTTTTTCTCTATTTTTTTGATGTATTATTTTATAGTTTTTCTATTTTTTTCTTCTATCTTTGCCTTTGATTTCTCTTATCTTCTACATCTGTTTTTTTATTTAGTTCTCTCTTATTCTCTTTTATCTTTTCTTCATTTCTTTTCCCTTCTTCTATTATCTTTTCTATTCTTATTTCCTCTTCTCACAATCTCTCCTATTTTTTTCTCCTTATTCTCCTCTTCTTCTATTATATTTTTTAAGGTTATGTGTGATTTTGAGTTGCAACCTTCTTCTTCTTCTCCTGCTTCGCCTCGATCTTCTCTTTTCCTGAAATTTTTATCGGTGGAAATTTTGGCTGATTTGAGCCATTTTTTGAATACTTTGGCTTGGGAATTAATCAAATTTCGATTTTCTTCTCAAGAGTGGCATTCTTTTCCTTATTTTGATAATCTTCATTCTACCGTTACATCCCTTGTGCGTATTCTCTACGATCGAAATTCTCGCTTGAAATTTTTAAAATCCGAAGATTGGGTTTTGAAAGAACCACTCAGTTACTTTGTACGTTAAAGATGAAGAGAAATCCATGAAATGTGGGGAAAAGGAAGAGATGGTAGGGAAGGTGTGGAGTGAGAGATGATAGGGAAGGTGTGGAGTGAGAGATGGTAGGGAAGGTGTGGAGTGAGAGATTATAGGGAGAGTGTGGAGTGAGAGATGGTAGGGAGAGTGTGGGGTGAGAAAATATAGGGAGAGTATAATAGAAGAAGATGTGGGTGAGGTAAGTAGTAAAAGAAAATAAAAGTGAAAAAGGGCACAGAAAGATAAAGAGAAAATTCAAAAGGAAAAGCATTTTATGAAATATTAAAAACGAAGAAATGTATCTCAAAAAGTTTATTAAATGGAGAAATTAAGTTTAACGAAAAAGGATTGAAACGAGTTTTAGGTATATATATATGCATGTTGAAAGAGGTATATGAGAACTTTGTAGCAGAATAGACGATTGAAAATTGTATAGTTTTAATGAATGAGAGATTTGTATACAGTTTTTAAAAAAAATTAAGACGAAGAGGGAATGACCTCTTGGAAATTTTTTTTCCCATTATTTTATTTATTTTTATATCTTTGTAGAAACCCTATCAATCCTTGCTAGATGAAGATTCTCGCTCAACTGTTCCATTTATGAATGCAGTAATTTCTTCAAAACATTCAACAATTGAAGAATTTGTTGAGAAAAGTATTCCTTTTGCTAAAGAATTAATTGGACTTGTTTTAAAAGAAATCTCTCATTGTATTCCATTTCAATATAGAGTTTTGGTAAGAAATGTTTCTTGATTTCTACATCGTCAAGTGTTCATTATAACCTAGAATTATTATAAATAATAAAGAGTATTATAAATATAATGAATTCTGTATAAACAAAAATTATAAAGAAAATGCGTATAAAATAACATATATTTATCAGTTTTTATAAAATAACATATAGTTGATTATAAAAAAACTGGAATTCTATTTAAGATACAAAAAATCAAAAAACAACAGGAGTTAGGATAAAAAAAATAGAAAATTGATAAATTTATATTTCAGAGAAGAAGGAAAATGTTTGAAAATTTATAATTTTATAAAGAATTTTGTTTTCCTTTTCTTCAGATTTTTTATAGATTGGTTTTTAATGATAAATGCCAATTTCAATCTGTTTTTACTCAATTTTTTAATCAACCTTTCAATAGAATTCGAAGAGAATATATTGGTGAGTCAAAAGAGTGGAGATTCCCTCGGAAAAATAGGGTAAAGAGGAGGAAAAAAAGGGGATTTATAAAGAGAAGATTTCTTCATAAAAAAATTAATTTGAAATGGCATAACGTTGTGTATATACATTGCAAAATATAAAGAATAATTTCTTTATTTTTTTTACGTTTTTTCATTCTTAAGTTTTCAATTTGTTTTAGTGACAATCATTTTTTTTAAATTATTTCTCTTTTATTTCTCCTCCATTTTTTATATTTAGTGGAAGATGGATTGGATACGTTGGGACGTTTAGAAGGTATTTTAAAAATAGTATGGAATTGGCTATTTTTATATTTTATAGTTAAAAATATAATATTTATACTTTTAATTTCAGGTTATCGATTAAAGCAATCTTTTCGAGTGCAATTTGTTGATACATTTGGACAAATAGAAGAAGGAATCGATGGGGGGGGCCTTTTTAAAGAATTTTTGGTATATTATTTTATTGTTTAAAAAATATATATAAAAACATATAAAAACATATTAAAAAATATATATAAAAATATTTTAAAAATTCTTTTATGAAGAATTACTGTGATAATGTTGGGTAGAAAAGAGAAATTTTATTTAAATGAGTTCAAACATTATGTTGTCTTTTCATCTACACTTTATTTTAACCTATATTTTCAAGTTTTCTTTAAAAAAAAAATTTTTTCAGATTCGTTTATCTCGTACGGCTTTTAATCCTATTTTTGGATTATTTGAAGTAAATCCACTTTAATATAAAATACATTCTTAAAAGGAGAGTTTTACTGAGAGGGAAAAATGTATGTAAATTTTAGAGGATGAAACACACTATAGAAATTACAGAGAAAATTTGTAAAAAGTAGAAAATTGCAGAGAAATTTACAAACAAATTACAATTTTTTTTTTTTAAATGTATACTTTTTTTTTTCAGTCTTCAGCAGATAATTTTTTATATCCATCGCCTAGTGCGGATATTGTACAAGTGAATGCTCTTGAGTTATTTTCATTTCTTGGAAAACTCTGTGGAAAGGTTAGAAGTTTACAAAAAATGAAATCAATGAAATCCATGGGTGTGTATGTACACGCGTTTTTTATAATATTTTGAAACTGCAAAAATAGAAGAAAAGAAAGGGAGAAGTAAATTTTTTTTCACGTGAAAAACGAAATATATGTTAGAAAAGAGATAAGGAATTCCTCTTTCTTCATTTTTTTAATTTATTCGTTTTTGTTTCATTTTTTTATAAATTTTGTTTGCTCAGATAGTGCTTTCTTCAATTTTTTTCAATTTTTTTTTTCTTTTTATCTACATAATGCAGAATTTTGCTAAAATTTATTGAAATTTTTGTAACTTCTTCTTCTCTTTTATTATTTTTCAGGCTTTGTATGAAAAAACATTAATTGAGCCTTGTTTTGGAAAAATCTTTTTAAATTTAATTCTTGGACGTTCTAATCAAGTGGATGATGTTGCTTCCATTGATAGTGATCTTCATAAGAATCTTTTATATCTCAAAACATATGAAGGAAATGTAGAAGATTTCTCTCTTACCTTCTCTGTAACAATAGATAAATTTGGTATGACAGAAGAGATAGATTTGATTCCAAATGGACGCAATATTGCTGTATCAAAGTAAGTTTTTTGTTTTATAAAATCCTTAATTTTATCCATTTTTTGAGAATAAAAATAGTTTTATATACTCTCTTCTGCTATACGTGGAGATGTGAACCCTCTATTGCATTGAAAGTTATAAAACGAGAATGGAAGGAGAGAAGAGCCAAACATAACATCGGAGGAATTGAAGAATATTTTCATTTTTTGTATCCTTTAAAGAGGAAATAATAAAGAGTGAGGATAGAGAAGAAATCTGCTTAAAGTAATGCCATGAAGCGAGTTTATGGAAAGATAGATTGTATTGAAGAATGAGAAGGAGATGGTGTGATGTTTATTTAAAAGTATAAAAATGAGATGCTTGAGGCATTCTATGCTCCATGAACAGTCTATCACACCAAAGCAAAGAAAAAGAGTAGAATTTAAAAAAAAAAAAATATGATAGCTTTGTTAAAAGAATAGGAATCTATTTTGCATCTTCTTCTATGAGCATTTTGTACTATTTTTTACATGTTCCTTCCTGTGTCTTGAAAGAGATACGAAATTGCAGTATATTATACTTATGGCTTATTATAAAACAACGAAACAAATTGAATTGCAATCCAAAGCATTTATTCATGGTAAGACTCTCTTAAGATTTGAGAGTTCTGGCCTGATATATTTCAAGAAATTACTATCAAAAAAAAAATGCTTTGCGTTTCTTAAGAATAATAGAAGAAATGTAATGAAAGATAGTATTAGATGTGACAAGGGGGTGCAATCCTATGAAAAAGAAGATGAAATACACGCCTATTTCTATCCTATGCTTTGCTTGGGAGAAATTCCTATCAAAATGACGTACTAGAGAAAGAAAATGGGAATACTGAGATAGCTTATGAAAGTAGAATTTTGCCCTACAATTTGCTTCTCTCTGGAGATGTGTGAAAATTTAAAGTTTACTCACTTTGTAGGAGCCACACAAGGCATAAACTGTTATTTTTGGGTGGTAGGGAGAGAGAGAAGGACGTGAAACTATGAGATACTGGGAATATCTTGCATACAAAATTATTTCATTTGTAGGGAGAAGTAAGCATAGATGCGAGATAAAAGCGTGAAAAGAAATTTCCTCTCTGAAGTTTTTCTTGTAGACTTTGATAGAGACTGCTCCATACTGAGGCGATAGAGACTTTTAAATGAAACTCCATAGGTTGATTTCCTGAGAGGCAGATATTAAGAAGAGGGAGGGATGGCTAGGGGAGGTTTAGTTGCTCGATATGCTCCTTTGTTTCTAATTTTCTATGGGTATATGACAGGTCTTTCGGCATTGATTCCTTTATCTTGGCTTAATTTCATAAGCCCTGATGAATTTCAATTACTTCTTTGCGGTACTACAAAAGGTTGGAAACAAACTGAAAATTGTGACGAGCGTAGAATTCTTTATTTAACCCATTTATTCTAAGACTAGGCATTTAGTTTAATACTAAGCATGAAAAACCAGTTTTGAGTTTCCTGCGATGGGTAGGTGGCTGGCAAGCGAAAGAGACGCTGTAAAATTTTCTATTGAGAAATTTGCATCGATGATAGCCTGCTCTGCAATTTTAAAGTGTTTTATAATGGCAAATTTTGTTGGGAACGTTTTTAATTTGGAGAGGTAGAGTAATTTCCTGTAATGTAGTACCTTAAAAAACAAATTTTGGGAAGTATTCTATCCTAAGAAGCTATATAGAGAGGATGCTTTACATCTCTATACAGTCCTGAACGAATACGATGGTTTGCATACGTTGTTTTCTCAGGATTTGAAGTGGATGATTTGCGCCGTTATACGTGCTACAAAGGCGGTTTTCATGCCTCTTCTCCATGTATTTTGTGGTTTTGGGAAGTGCTGGTAGGTTCTCTAATTTCTGCATAGCCTATAAAATAATGCACTGTTGGGAGGCATAGATCTGCAATATTTTTCCAGTTTCTATTCTTTCTTTCGTTCAACATGCGTCTCTGTTGCTTTGTTTCCTACTTAGCAATGGATGAAAAACATTGAGGTATTCCTATCTCAGTAGTTTGATCAATTTCAATTGTGTAGGACTTGGTATATATATGTAAATGCTCGTAAACATGAACTACGGCTGGTAATTTCTATTCTTAGAATATCCCCTGTATGTACCCTGCGCAAAAAATGAGCATGAAAAGATTTTTAATACAAATTGGGAGTATCTATTTTTGAACAGAAGTGTTTAAATAAATCTTCCTGGTTGTATGATGCTTTGAAAAATTACATACTAGCAATGAAAAAAAGAATTCGAGGCCATTAGTCCCTGTGCTATGTCGTATAGAGTTGTATGAACTTTTTGTATCCTTGCCTTTATGCACATGATTACAGTGTAAGGCATAGCTGTAGTTACGTTGCCCCAAATTTTTTTCTGTTAATCTCTTCGATTTGAATGAAATCTCTGCTTTTTTTGTATGCATGCTTGGTATATTCTACAGTTTTCATTGCTTGCGGTGATGCACTACTTACTGCCTTTCATTATTTTTTCAGGAGGAAATGAGCGAGGAAGAACGCAGCGAATTCTTGATGTTTGTAACATCTTCTGCACGTGCACCTCTTGTTGGATTTCACAATTTGAATCCCTCATTTACAATTCATAAGGTCCCTGCGCAAACACGCCTTCCCAGTAGTTCGACGTGTGTGAATCTATTGAAATTACCTGATTATGGTGAAAAAACCATTCTTAAAGAGAAATTATTTCAGGCAATTAAGAATGCTCATGGATTCGGTCTTTCATAAATAGCACAAAGCTTGTAAAGAGAGAAAGGAGTAAGTGTTGGATGACTTGCTCTTCTGGAATGAAAATACTACGTTTTTATGTTACGTACAATATGCTCGACCTGCGTTTTTTCTTTTCATCATAAAAAAAATTTAAAAGTTTAACGGATCACTGCATACCCACCGATAATATGTCAGTTCGATTTAAAAGTAAAATCTTCGCTGTTAAAGCGACTAATTTACTCATTGTTTGGGGGCATAATCATAATGCATTGTGGCGCGATTGAAAATACATCTCATCTCGCTAGTTTTTAGATTAATCTAGGTATTCATCCACACAATTCTCACGAGCTGCCACACGCACAACTCCGCATGTAATTTTATTTCGAGGCAAAACATTGGTCTCTGCTCTCCAGTTTTTGGAAAACATTGAAAATTGGTTAATTTACGAGTAGTTTTATTTCCCCTGGCTCTTCCTTGTAAGTTTTGTCAAATTTAGTGGAAACTTCATAGTGTAGGTACAAAGATAAGGTATACTCCAAATTTTGCTAAATAGTGCAGATGTCATAACATTGTAAGCGTTCTCTGATGCCCTAAATTGATTATGGAAACTCTATTATTTCTATTTCAAAAGCACTTGGCTTGTATTTAGCTGCCATCCTTTACTGTAATGCATTTATTCAGCGCTTAAAAAAGCCATCCATTAATCGATTGCTTGCTTTATTCGGAAGGATTGTCAATCATAATGTGCCCTAGTCGTTATTCTGCTATTGCAATGCACCATAATTTATTAAAACAATCTTTATAAATTGTGCTGTTTTTACATATTGTGAATTGCCGTAGTATATGTTACGATTGAGATATTTTGAGTTATCTATGATGAGCGAATGTAAGATTTAAGCTCTTCAGTGTAGATGAGAGTTGAATTTTACGTGCAACAACAAGTAAACAATTGAACAGATTATGTGACAAACAATTTCAAGCAGCAACGAAGAAATTTAAGAACATGCAAATTATAAATGTTGAGCAATATTTAATCGAGAGAATATTGAAAGATTAAATATGCTAACACAAGTTAGACTGTAATAGATAAAATAAAACATCTTCTTCCTAATTACGTATAGATATTTTGTCAGTAGAAAAGACTAGAATAACAAGACTGATCTTACTACCTCCCCTTTTAGCTCCGACTCTGCGTTTACTTCTACGAGTATGTTAGTTGTCAATGTTCTTGGTTGCTCGTCAACGTCGGTTGTATTTGTGCGCATTCAAATACAGACCTAGTCAACTCATACATTACTTTCCACTACTACCTGGGCTATTCCGTAACTACTTTCCGCATAGTTTAA
The DNA here is from genome assembly GCA_015476325.1 of Cardiosporidium cionae. NCBI lineage: Eukaryota > Apicomplexa > Aconoidasida > Nephromycida > Cardiosporidium > Cardiosporidium cionae. The sequence continues at coordinate 54,785 of JADAQX010000040.1, forward strand.
CTTATTCCTAACATATATCATTTCATTAACTCACCTTCATTCCTACACTACTTACTCACGGTATAATTACTTAACCTAAACCTTAATTACGTAACCTAGCATCAATTACTTAACCTAGCATTAATAAACATAATTAGACATTACTTATCCGCTTCCGCTACAATTCCGCTTTACAGTATATGTCAGGCACATGTATGTTTGACATACTTATAACAACTGAAAGAACGTAATTTTTCTGTGTAGCCTCAGGTGACAAAAATGAAAACCTCATTGCCTGAATGATTTAGGCATATGCTGCTTTTTGTACAATGTGCTTAGTAATCAATTAAATTAAGGATAAAGTTTTTAGGGAACTTAAAATGTTTTAAACTGGGTAAATTGTAGCCTTTGTTAATATTACCCTGTTGAAAAATAAGGTAGTCTTTCCTATCCACCTTTTCTCATTGCATACAAAATAAGGTTCATAAAAGGCAATAAATTTTACTGTTTTTGCTACATTCATATCGAAAGGAATAATAGCAAAGTAAGACACGGCCTATACGCTCTGCTGATTACATTAGATGGACCAAAAAATAAATGAGAAAACCGAAGTTGTGAAACTTTTCTGCGAAATACTATTTCTTTTATCTACTGAACGACATAAAAAAGGCTAGAGGAATTATTGCAAGCAAAATTGAAACTGACTCAAAAGAATTGAACTTTAAATAAAGTTTATGGCATATTCACTGCTGCAGAGAGCAAGCGCTCGAGTAAAAATAATAACATGGCATACTCACTGCGCAGTGTCCAGATGTTGTTGACATGAACGAACCGAAAGCAATATTACTAGTGGCTTGCTCACCTTATACAGGGAACTGATACAAGTTGAAATCGATATGATCAAAATATAATACACCAGTTGGTTCATAAAGTCGTACAAATTTAGATGAATTTGATTGAATTCCACCGGCTTCGTCACTTTGAAATTATGCTTCAATAAAAACACTGAAGTATATCTACAATATTTTGCTGTTTCAATTACTTTCTTTTCCGGTTTATAATAGAGTGGAATGTAAAGCCTTTTTTCTCCCAGCATCCTATTTCTCTCTTTTTGTCTCGCATGCTTAAATGGGGAATCTTATGCGAATGACACTACAATCCTTTTCAAGTTTGAATTAGTGCTTTGCAAGCAACCTCTACGAGTGCTTCGTCTCAACGTTTGCGCGCACATATTTTAAGTTCCCGCTGTAAATGAATAATCGAGATCAAACGGCATTCTTTAGGTAGTTTTCAGCCGAATAATTTCATACGTGTCTTTCGACTGGATAAAAATCATTGCCGTGGAAAAGTGCTAACCCAACTTCTTCTAACGAGGAACTTTCCTCATTAGAGCGTCGTTTCTGCTCAAAAGGTGTTCGGACTGATGGTTGCGTTATTGTGCCATTGGATATTTCATTATGCTTCATCGATGTCTTTTGCTGGTAAAAGCCCCTTACATGAATGGCTTTAATGCACCAGTGGTTGGTAACCTAATTTGGTGGATTATATAGACTTAATCCACTGAAATAAGGGGTAATTCACCGAGAAGGAGATTTTCTTTTATTCAGCCTGATTTAAGGTGTGGCAGCGGGTTACCGTTGGTCGAAAATGTTCCTTCACCGTATTCTCCGTGGGTGGCGACTACTTCATTTCCCTTTCGAATGGAAAAGACATTCGAAAGTTCACTGCAAACGTCTACGCTAACCTCTGCGAAAGGTGATGTCTTTCCATCACCCTGTGAGGAAGACATGCGCCAACATTTAACGAGGCAAAGTGTTTCACCTCTGCAACTCCCTCGGTTGATGGACTCGGAGATGACCCAGATTTCACTTCCAACATATTCACCTAATAAGCAATCGATAATGCGGTAAGGCAATACTTGCGTATATTATATATATGAGGGAAAATATTTGTAGCAGATTTTTTTTTAAAACTAATATGAGCAATGTCTATGTTTTATGTATTTATTGCGTTATGATAGCATTGACTACAAAGATAACAGAAAAAGCACAATTGAAATTTGTATTCAATTAGGGTGATATTTTTCATTATTTATTTATTAGTTGCTTTATTCTTTTCTTGTGAGTCTTGAAAGAATGTATTTTATCATTCGATGCTTTTTTATGTCTGTTATTCATTACACTCTCATTATAACCGTAAAAATGATCATTTTTTATGATTATTTGCTCTATGATTTAACTTAACTTGCAGTGTATCGCTGCATTTGTCTTGCCCATCCTGACATTAACCTCCCCTCTTTTTTCATGGAAATTATATCTTAATAGATTATTTGAAGAAGTGGACTATTTGAATGCACAATCGCAGTCTGGATCATATTCGGTTTTTCGGCTATGCATTTCTTATTTTGTGAATAAAATCGAATCCCAGCAGGTTGATAACTCTACACCATGCTCTATTATTGAGAATTACACGCTTCTTCGTTCTACGATGAAGCTGGGAATTCAAGTCTCTTCAGCGCTTATGAGTAAGCATTATAGCCTAGAATGAACAAGCAAGTGATATATTGTTTCTACTACAGAAAATTACGAAGTTAAACTTATCTTCTTCTCTGAGCCCCCTATCAGTGTTATCAATTTTTAATATTTCTGTAAATTTTGCTATTTTGTGTATGCGCTTGTTTTTTTGGCTGTTTCTTGTTTTAATTATTGTACATTCCTTGCATTTTTTTTCTTTCCATTTGGAGAATCCAAACTATACACAATTTTATGGAAAATAGATGTAACCTCCACCTTTATATTCACTCTCAGCTCAGGAAACATCGAAAGCTCTGGTTGTTCTACAACTCTGTCAAAAACTGGTCTCCATGATGCCTGCTCTTCTTCCAGATTGTGAAAGATCTCCCATTGCAAAGCAGATATTTCTCATTTTTTATAAATTAGCTTGTATTTTTCATAAGCAAGGCAATTCAGAAAGTGTAATTCTCTGCTGGAAAATCTGTGAAATACATAAGGTAAAAGTTGTGGCCTCATTACACTCTCAAGATATGTTTTTGGATAATTTCAAAGGATGAATGTTATGACGTTGATTGTTTATTTCACATATTTTCATTTTTTAATCCATCCTTCCCTGATTGGGTTTTAAATTTTGATAAAAATGTCTTCTGCCTCATTTTTTTTGTGGAGGATTCCTTTGTTTCATTTCATGCTCTATATGCTTGAATTTACATTGAAATCGTTGATTTTTATGGTATTTTCTTTTTCAACACGATGAACTGCTTTCTTAATAAGTTCTTACATTTCACAGCATTTTTTTGGGGGGAGGGGGGGCAACGATGAATAGAAGAAATTCTGTCGATAAGATTGGATTTTTTAAATATGTTGCAACTTTTAGCTCTTCTTTTTGGTATAGAGGTTCTATGAGAGCATTATGGATATTTTCTTTCTTGTGTGGAATTTCTTATTAAGGAGAGCTACTCTTTGTTTCTCTGTATATACATGCAAGCTTCATTTCTATTTTTTTTTCTTCTTTTAAACTTTGTGTTCATTTTAATTAATCTCGCTTAATTTTGCATCGTTGGGGTGTTCTTTATATATCTCTCCTTTGTTAAGCCTCTTTTTTTTCTTTTCTATCTTTTGGTTGATCGATTTTTTCCATCTGTCATATCCTTGCCTTTATTTTTTTTTTATTCTATATGTGGATACATTTATCTCATTCAAAATATATTTTTATGTTGCATTTTTTTCAGAGAACTTGTAAAAAGTTTCAACTAAAACGTTTACATTTCATGTTGGCTCGTGCCTACGAAAATTTAGATCTTCATGAGAAATCTCAGCAAACTGTATATTCTTTGAATCAACTTCATGCTATAGATTTGGTACAATGGGTAGTTTATTTAATTTTTTCAAAAAAATATATAGAATATGTACTGTTTCATGATAGTCTGAAAAACGAGTGGAATTTTTTATTAGAATATTTTTATTGTGTGTATATTTTATTTATATAATTTGAGGAAGTATGATGCTATAAGGAGTGTTGAATGTTTTCACACGAAGGAACTCCTTTTGCAGCGCAATAGAAAATTGAGAGCGAAATGAAGATTGAAGAGAAAAATTGAAATATGAAGATTCTATAATTTTATAGTATGTTTGATCGAATTCCTCAGCAATCTAATACATTAGAAAACGAAGCACTCGCCTCCTGTGATATTTCAGATTATATTTCGGATGGTGGGTCTATAGATGAAATCCTGTGCATGCAAAAATGAATTTTATGAATTTCTTGTAGACGTTGAAAAATCCACATAATTCTCCAATACACGTCTATGTCATCTAAATTGCTTTCCAATTCACCTAAATTTCTTTTCAAATAACCAGAATTTTCTTTAAATCAACAAAATTTCCTTCAAATCATCTAAACATTTTTAAAATCTCTATAGTCTGCAATTCCATGTCTACATTGTTTTTCTTTACCAACTATAATAACAAATCAGTATATCGATGCTCTATGTTAGCAGCGCCTACTAGAAATGAATCCACAACTTCCCACCTCGATGAGGAATGTACAGCCACTCAGAAAGTAGGCCATCACTTCACTTTATAAGCATTTAAAAACATTTTCCATTCCTTAAAAATGGCATTTCTCTCATTTTCTTCGTATGTAGACTATACTTTTTTGATCATTTTATTTTTCCACGAGTGCCTAGTCGCCTTCTCTGCTACTCCTAAAAGTTTCTGTGGTTTACAATTAGTAAGAAAATCTGCAGGATTTCTCTCTTTTCATATTAGAACAGAAGGCAACCCTCTCTGTAAAAATGTTTTGGAATCGTTTTCTACGCACATCTAAGCATCTTTCCTCTCTTTTTCTGTGGGGAATGGAGAGAGGTGTAACGTACATTTTTTTTTTATAGTTTGATTTGCCTTTTGTATAGGATGTCTTCTATCACTTTTGTATGCCATTCGATTTCTTATCATTTAACTTTTGACTTTTTCTAAAGACATGTTTGTTTCTCTATCCTTTTCATGGGTCTATCTCAGAGTCTTTGTCAAGGCATTTCTTCTCTACCCCCATTTTCCTCCCAACTTTTGTCACCCCCTTTGCCGTATCACTCTAATGGAAAGACGCTCTTCTCATCCAAGCCTCCTTTTATTTCTTCGCCTTCCCCTGTACATACACTTCCTCTTTCATTACCCTTGTCCATGCCCCTCCGTGAATCATTCTATCCAGGAGAAACCTATGGAGATGTCCCCCCAGTTAACTCTCTCTCCCCTCCACACTCTCTTTCTCTTCACACCCTTTGCCCCCTCAATGAGAGTGGGGTTCCTTCTCCCTGTGCATCGTTCTATCCTACTAGTGAAGCGACATTTTTGGGGCAAGAAATTACCAATTCTTCTCAAGCGATGAATTTATCCTTTCTGCAAGAGAAGAAAGGCTCAAATCCTGAATTCTCATCCTATGCATCTTCCCCTCGGCAGATTCCACCTTCATGTATACTCATTGAAAATGAAAAGAAGGATTCGATTCTTGGTGTAGGTCCAGAACCTTTTATGACATCCTCTACACAACTCGGAAAGTGCCTTTTGGCAAGGGAATGGCAAAGAGAATCCCCTCCTCTTGTATGTACGCCTCCCTTACCTTCCCATCTTCCCCCCTCTTGTGATTCTAAGGAAAGGACAAACGTTGAGACAACCCAATGCAAGAACGCTTTCTTTCAAGAATCTTTACTCTATGGTCACACTCTCCCCTCGGATTCTATGCCAGAAGCCTTTGTGTCTCCAATAAAATTTTCTGGTAATTCTTCCTCAGCAAGATTCTCTTCACCCACACGTTCTGTCTTGTCTGTTTCTCCATCTGGTATTCTACCGGAAGTCTCTTTGCCTTCTACTTCTGAGAAGCATGCTTCTGTTCTCTCCTCTTCCTGTAATTTGGAGAAACTCCCCATAAACCAGATATCTAGCTTGCATCCCACAACTCCCTTCTCTTGCATCCCTACAGTAAAGGATCCTATTGTATTGTCTCAAATGGCTTCCACATCTGGTTTAGCTTTTTCGGAGAGTGCACTATCCGTCTCTCTACCTGCGTTTACTTCTCAATCCTTTTTTTCTTCATCATCCTTTTCCCCTTCTTTGCTCTTTCCTTCATCCTCGCCATTACCCCCTCCAACAGTAATCTCCGCTTCTTCATTTCTCCCTCATTCTTCCTCCTTACCTTGTCATAGTCCCTCTTCCTCTGTTTTTTCGGAGATTTTACGAAAAGAAGACAAAAATACGGACTCTCTCTCACCTACTTCAAAATCACTTGCTGAAGAAGCTGCCTCACTCCCGATCAGCGTGCCAGCACTCTTTCCTTCTCTATCAGACTCTCTGCGATATATTCCACCTAGAAGGATATTTATGCTTCACCGTATTTCTACCCGCTTGAAATTTATTTTACAAAGGAAATTCTTTCTTTCTAAAACTACCCCCCTTTCTTCATGTCTTTGCAATCTGCGTCGGAAGATAAGGCGAATAATTTTTGGCACGAAGATCCAACGTGGACGGATAACATCTATCCCTTCTATTTTATCTCCATCCTCTAGTCATGTAGTGTGTAAAAATTCATCTTTTTCTACCTTTATGATTCCACCTTCCTTTCCTTCCTCGTTTCACCCTCCGCCCACTTCCACTAACTCTCCCGTTTCTTCTCCATCCCATCCCTTACCCTCTTCTTCTTTCACGCCTCCCTATTCATCCTTTCTTCATTTTCCACCCACTTCCACTAACTCTCCCGTTTCTTCTCCATCCCATCCCTTACCCTCTTCTTTTCCGTCCTTCCTTCCACTCCCTTTCTCTCATCAAGCATCACCCATTTCTTCATTTCCCTCTCTTCCCCCTCCCGTTTCGATTTCTATTCCATCTGCTGTGGATGTCTCCGCGGATTGCTTTACTCTCTCTACTCCTGAAGATGCTCAACGTTTGCCATCTACCTTTTCAATAAATTATCCTTCTCTCTTTTGTAGAAGTCCCTCTATCACTTCTCAAACTTCTTCGGATTCAGTCAATCCCCCCTCTACAGGTACTGCTGATTTTTCCTGTTCTTCTATGCCTCAATGGTTTACAGTAGCAGGAGTAACGGGTTGTCGAAAAGCTATACAAAAAGAGGCATGGTGTCCTCTATCTCCCTCTTTCTCTCCTTATGGCACTGCCTCGTCCTCTCAGAGTAATGTGGATCATGCAAGAGATGCTATCGACGCTTCATCAACTTTAGAAGTTTGCATGGATAAAGAGGGGATGGAGTATTCTCTTCAGCCATTCTTCAGGGAGGCAGAAACCGAGAAGAAGAAGATTTTTTCTCGACTTTCCCTCTCTAAGAGAAAAGTTCATCCGCCTGTGATGCGAATGATTTCGCTTCAAAAACAGAGATATTCAAAAGATTTATGTGGATCAAGAGAAGCGGCATTTATAACTCCAGAGGCAGGCGATATGCCCTCGCGGACACATGTAGGAAGGAGGGTGGAGAATGCAGGATGAAGTTATAGGGGGTATTATAGGTATAGGGAGAGAGAGAGGGTTATAGATATAAAGATATGGTATCTTTGAAGAAAATTGCTTAGGATGCATGAAAATTACAAGGATATCAATTTTAATGGAGAAATAAGAGGAACAGGTGTTCTAGCATACGGAAGCAAACTGAGATGTAATCTAATAAAGGTATAAAAAACGTGTTTTGATTAATTGAAAGCATTCTCTGAGATGGTCTGCCATTGAAATAATATCTTTTTTGTAGCTTTTTATTTTGTTTTAGTGATTTTAACTTTGTGAGGTTTTTTTTAAGAGTATTTTTCACCGAAAGTCATCTTTTTTTTATTTTTTTGTTTATTATTAGAAATCCACTACAATTCCTGGCTATTTGAAACCCACTAAATCTTATGCAGCTCGTACCAAAGCTACTGTGGCTACAACAAAGCTGAATTACTCTTCCTTGTGCTCAAAAAAGGTTAACAAAATAGAAAACATAACATAAATTATTATTTTAATGGAATAGAGCGAGGAAGCTATAAAAAAAAGGGGGGGGGGAGAAATGTGTAGAGTGAGCACACTCTCAAAAATTAGAATAAAGAATTGGATAGGAGTGAGAATGAGAATCACAGAGTACATCTGTGTGAAGAAATATAAATAGGGTATAAAGTTTAAGAATGAAACAGTATAAAGGATTTTCAAAATACAAGAGAATATAAATAAATCTGGGAGAGGAAACACAAGAATGGATGCAAAGAGGGTGTTTTTGAAAATTAAAAATGCATTTATCATACAGTTGCTTATTCATTTGATTTGATTTTTTCTACCTCTACAGATTGACGAAATGCCTTCCTCTACTTCTTTTATTGTTCAGAATAAACGTAATAACACATATAAACAATTCTTTATTTGACACATGGTTGTATATTTTTGATATAGTTTGTAGAGATGCACAGTATCAAAAAATGTATGGAATACTTTTTCTGTTTCATCTATCCAAATTTTACTTTCAAAGTGTATAAAATAATAGATGTAGAGAGCATGTGTACAGAGAACTTAAAAAATGCCAGAGTCCTCAAAAATAATGTAATTCATTCAGAGTTTACTATGAAGTATTATTACATCTTCCCCTTTTGTAAAGAGGATGGCTCCTTGTATTTAATTTTTTTTGTCTTTGCATGAATAAAAAATACTATGCTAATGGCATTTGTATATGTATATACATAGAGCCTCTTTCTTTTGTCTTTCATTAATCTATGTAATTTTTTGTATATTTGTTTCTGCCTCAATCCTAATTTTTTTCTAGTTTTTAATATCCCTTCTCTTTATGTATGTTTTTAATTTTTTAAATCCCTACACATTCTTCTACGTCTCTTTTTTCTTTTTTCTACTCACTACCGTTTCTATCGCATCACGCAAATCTCTCATCTCCGTTTTTTCACTTTCTTGCTTTCATTTTGTTTCACCCTTTTCTTTCTTCATTCTTCAGAGTTCAAACGACAGACTGCTTATTCTCACTCTGAAGATTATTTACAGGATACCTTTGTGCCCTCTGCAACGTATGATACTCCCATGCAATCCAAAAACATTGAGACAAGCTCTGTTTTGTCTCCCCCCACGTATGAACAACACCCCCTCTCTCCCTCCATCGACGCGGAGGACACTGCCACGCTTTCCCATCTTAGCCACAATCTTGAGCATGTATCTGCAATGGATTCCCATGAATATTTACCTAGTTCTCTTACCGCTTCGTTTCCTCTTCTCCCAGACGATGCAGCGTCGGTGCCTCCCACTACACAATCACATTTTTCATCGCCTCAGCCCCCTCTGCGAACTCTGTGCAGTCCACTCATTCGCCCTACAGCATCCCCTAGCAGCTCTTCAAATCTTCCTCTGACTCTCTTAACATCGTCTGGTATCTCCTCTTGTATGGAAAGTGATGCTCTTGCTACAAATAAAATGGCCTGGGTAGATAGAATGGCTTATTTTCTTCATGATGGAAAAGCAAGGCATTCTGTGTGTACAGAATGCCTTCCAGCTGCAAGTACGACGCTACGAGGTATGCTGGGACGGCGAGCTAAAGGGAAGCGTCCCACCACTATCGTGACCACACGTCATCGCGTCAGCCACTCTCTAAAACCCAAGGAGAATTCACGTAATTCTCGACCTGCGAGTGCAGAGGCGGCAGGATCTTCTGCTAAAGGTGGCACAGTCTCTACAACGCCTCGCTATCGGCCTGAGAGGGCGGTGTCTCCCCCTTTGGGCGGATTAAGTGCGTATCATGCGCATCAATCCTTGATTTTGCAAGTCGGATCTATCCATAAGACGGTGCAGAAATCTATTACACCGCTTCAAGGTTCTATAAAACGAATGGAAAAGCACTGTACAGCCTCTGAGAATCCCACGTCACCTACTTTTGAAGCTAGATATGCACAGGCATCGACAGGAGCGGCGAGGATTTTAACAAGGGCTATGCCACAGCTAGAAGGGTCTCATCGGCAATCCAGAGTGTACAAGGGTGACAAAACTGCCTATAGAGAAGCACACTTCCCACCCCACCAAGAAAAACCCATTGTGAAAATGTCAAAGGGGGAATCGCATACGGAATGCGGAGAGTATTGCCCACGTAAATATTCTCAAGATCCACGATTATGTATGCCTGTGCCGGCACTCCCATTTTCAATGCCTTCTTGTCGTCATACCACTGAAAGACAACGCTGTGGTGCCTACACTCAACCCTCTTCATTGCCGATGTCTTGTAGAGACGTCACGTATTGTGCTACCCACTCGACAGTATGTACATCCTGTGAAGAGAGAAGATTCGCCCATTGCTGTCGCAGACGGAGGAGTGATGGTGCAGGACTCATTTCACCCATGTCTCAGCCTTACCGCTGTGGTGCAGGTCGATATCGCTTGCATTCTTCCATTCCTCTTGCACGGACAATCACCTGCTCTTGCACAACTAGTACCTCGGGTGGAGGTCCAAAGGAGGAGCAGAATTCAACCCCTTTAAGTTACCATTCCTCAGTTCATACTTGTGGCAATCCGAAACCGTTATATCTCTTTGCTTCTACGCCGTCTCGTGAGTGCTCAAACTCCCTACACATGTACTTGGGGTCTTCCATTTCTGCTTCTACAGAAGGAGTCTGTGCATCCGTTGATACACATGTAAGTGCTATAATTTGAATGATTTGCAGGCATTATAGAATATAAGGGGAGTGCATGAAATACTTTACATGTCATTTGTGGAAGGTAACGAAGGATTGAATGGCTATTTGTTGATTTTTTAAAGAAAGTTAGAGAATCACAATCACTTCATTTTGCTTCTGGTAGCATTTGGGGATTCTTATGTACAATTCTATTAAAAGAAGTGTTTACTTCCAAAAGCTAGCATATGAACAGCTAATTTAGTAGTTTCAAGATACATTTCTTTTTGGGAGATGTTTATAATTTGTTTTAATGTATGTGTGCCCGTTACAACTGCTCTTAAATGCTCTCTATTTATTGTTGAAAAAAATTATTATTTCAAGAAAATAAGTGTATATAAGTTAAGTTTGCAAAATAACTTTTTTTTGGCATTTTTTAAAAGCCTCTTCCTATACAGGGAATCCATCGTTCTCAAACCGCATCATTAATGGGTATGTCTTCTCTCTCTCCCAAGAATTCATTCAATCCCCCTAACGTAAGTTTGGAAGAAGCTGTAGAGGCAGTAACACTGCAAAGAATATGTAAGAAAGCGAATGAATCCCTATCCACCGATCATATTCTTTCCCAATCATATATTTCTACGTCTTGGAGTGGCTGTTCAACAGAAGCTCGAGCAGATTACGAAAAGATTTCTTTACTAGCTGATCCAGAACGTACGCAATCTAGAAGAAGAGCTGCAAGATTAGATGAAGCAAACAATATTCTTAAAATGCATTCTCGCCTTGAAATTGGATTATTATCCGATGAAAAACTCTATCAAAAGGAATTAGAACGTGCAGTGGATTGGCTCTGCTCCCAAGAAACACTTGTAGACACTCTACCAATTACAAATGCTTTGAATGACGGTCACAAAATTAACCTACTTGATGTGTAATTAGAGTTGTTTACTTTTTAAAAAAATTGAATAAGTTGATATTCAGAAACAGGCGCAGGAAAATTTTTATTGTGTTATTCATTAGATTACGCATCTCAAAAAGCTTGTAAGATTATATATTCCCACGCAACAAAGATTAAGATATTTTGGTACAAAAGTAACCTTTTCTTCAGAATAAATCTACTGTATTTTTGTATTTATATAAGCATATCCACGTTTCCAAAGATTTTATATTTTGGTATTTAGCTATGTGTTCTATTCATTTATTATTTTGTTTGTAAAGTAAATGATGTATTTTGTATATTACCATATTGGCGCCAGTGAAAAAATAAAAACATTTTGTACTTGCTCAAATGTGAAGAAGTAGCCATTACTGCTTTTTTTTGTCAAACACAAAATTTTATTTTGTTACATTTTATAGAATCCTTACATTGTTGAAGGAGAATTGAATCAAATTGTGCCTGCTCATTTTTGTTAGCACTATAAGTGTTTTTTTGCTTTTTATTTAGTTTTTACTATTCTCTCTGATAGAGAAGCAATTTGCATTTATGTGCATGCTTACAGAAATTCATTACCAGTTTTAATCGTCATTTAAGACTTTCGTTTTAGCAAGGGCTTGAAAAAATCGTCTAAACTTTACATTAAATTAATTTTTGACACTTTCTATTTTAATGACAGGGTATATATAATAATCGTTATTTTCTAGCAGAAAGAGATCTTTTTTTTCTTTTAATGCAAGCATTTTTTCACCAGAGTCTGTGCAACTTGATTGCCATCAGCACTTAGAATTTTTTTTATCAGACAATGTCAGGTAGCTTGCGTGATTTTGCTATACCACTAACGGGTAAACTGTTTCTTTCAAGGCAAATCTCTTTTCTTTTATGGATTTAAGAAGCTCATTGGACCTAATAAAAATGAATTGCCATCCCAGATTCAATTTAATATCTGTTTATTTATGATCCATTCGTTTTTTGAGATCAATTTCAAATGTATTTTATATCTTTAATAGTCTCTGTACCGATTTGTAAGTAATCATGTGAATGTACTATCATTGGAGAAGATGGTACCAATGATAAAAAATCTGCTTTGAATGAGAATGTTTGAATTTAGAGAGTTGTAGCCAGGTTTTGACTTTGTAGGTACAATATGCAATAAGGCATCTTGTGAGGAAATTAAGAATGACATTAGTGCCTGAGCAAAGGGTAGCCAAAAAATGAATTGAGGAGATATTAAACCCAATTTTTTGAATGTAGGGGTTATGCGATTAACAAGTTAAAATACTCCTTGAGTCCTCTCGAAATAAATTTGCACCTGCATCCGTCAGAGAGTGCTGCAGCTTTCAAAACAATACAGATAGTGTAAATTTTTATTTGATTAGTTTATCGTTACAACTAATTTTTGTATCTTATAATTTAAATAACCTCCAAGTTAGAAATGCTCCAAGTGTAATATAGCGCATTGCATTCTCTACTCAAATCCGTTTCTTTTGAGTGTGATGAGTGTATTTTCTATGTACTATTCGAGCGGTAGGTTAGAAGAGATTTGTATCACAATGAGTGAAGTACGAGGCCATCTTGTAACTAAGCCACAATTGAACCAAAATAAAGCAATGATACAGCATTTTTATTAATCAGTACCATCCATAATTCATGGAAATAATGTAATGCATTTTCAGTGTTATAATTCAGTGTCACCTGGTCATTCATTCTATACTAGAACTTGTGATTCTCAATTATGAAAAAGCTTCTTTATTCTACACTTAATCTATAGTAAAATATTTAAGATTTTCAATCCTATAAATCGTATTCAATTTTCAGAATTCACGAAATTTGGGAATAATATCAAGGCATCTTATCTTACAGCCAATAATCTAGTTCTAGAATGAAGCCCGGTGTAGTATGCGACATGGTCTATGCATTAAAAATATTTACATCTTTTTGCTTGAAGGAAGACGATTGAAATTTTACCGCATTGCATATTACATTTTTACAGTAGATTAAAATTTGATGTAAGGATCAAATTAAACTGTACTACATAATCATAATTACTTTAAGAAAGTGCGAGTAGTCCGAATAGTGTTTGTTTAAAAGATTTAGCAAAAGTTTTAAGTAATTTGTTACAAGTTAGAACGAATGTAAGGATGCAATTTGTCTGCTACTTCATTTTATCACCTTTTTTAGCAAATAAACTTGTGCGAATTTTGTACAAATGGAATTATCCTTTTATTTTCATGAAATTCGATGCGGATTCGGTCCTTTCAAATACTACTTCAACAAAAGAACGGCGATAATGAATTTGGAATACACTTCTACTGCACTACTTGTCTGAATATTAATTCCTGCAAAGCATTTTTATCTTGTTTTGATAATAATTGAATAATATTAGGGAGAGTTTGATTTTATAAAAGCGCTCTCAACAGAAGAAGAAAATAATGACAATAGTCATCCTTCTTTGCCTATCTGCAATGATCAAACGTCTATGATAACAAATTTAGCAGGTGAGATATCTCCTACTCCTACTCCGACTACGACTTCTACTATTAGGGCTGGCCCCATCCATTCTTTTGACATTTCTTCGCTTTTGAGGGTAGCTAGAGCGAACAACCGAGTACGACACTTCATCTGACCATTCCTTCAGCTTTGAATCAGCGTACCATAAAGTTGATGAACTAAAACAAATTTTTGGTTCTTTGTTTTCATTTGATTACTTACTCGTTCAGATCAGCAATTGCTGTTCTTTCATTTTCTTTTTCAGCATCATGGAGTAGAGAATGCATTTCATCATTCCTGTGATTAATTCTTTTGTGAAAATCTACCATCATCCGTTTTACATTCCTTTGTACTCCTTGAGAGCGTGCGATTTTATCTCTAGTCCAACTAGAATGGATTGAATGATATCGCAGTAATTACTTGTAGAATCATTATTGTTAATTGAAGTAGTGAGCTCGTACGTTTTCTGCTGAATAGGGTTGTGTACATTCCCCTTCTTTTTCTATTGTGTTGCCTGTATCTACCTGCGTTTCTTTATTTTCCACCGATTAAATAACCTTTTGTTGCTTCTTTCGACTGAAACAGTTGCCCGAACAGCGAAATGATCTTACATCTCCTATTATTTGTCGATATGAACATATTTTGGAAAGTTTCTCAGGTAGCCTTTCTGCATCGATCAAAGGTCTAAACGCTTCTTACTTTTCTTTTTATTATTCTACTTTGTATTCTTGTATTGAAGGAATGGCAACACAGGTACTTTCAAGCAATATTGGTGAAGATAAAAGCCGTTTGGTTTTCAAGAATCTTCCAAAATATCTAAATGATGAATCCTTGAGAAGCTTTTTACAAGGGAAGGGCTATTCTTCCCTGACAGACTGTAGGGTTTTAAAGGCCCCATGTGGTAAATCAAGGCGTTTTGCTTTTGTAGGATTTTCTAATGCTCATGATGCTGAAAAAGCCTTAAAGTATTTTCATTCAACTTATATCGATACAGTTAAATTGCAGGTGGAATACGCTCTTCCACCTGGTTGTGAAAAATTAGTGAGACCATGGAGTAAATATTCAAAAGGTAGCTCAAGAAATGAATTTCTTGCTACTAAATCTGAGGCTAACAAATCTTCTGAAAGAAACTTGCCAAATCTCGCACAATCTAATAACCGCAAGAAAAAATCACCGTCTACCGCAGCACACTCTTTTCTTTCTCCTTTCCCTCATTCATCAGGATCACAGGCGGTGGACGTTAAATCTACCAAAGCTGGAATGGGCAATGTTCGTATTCACACCACATTTTCTGACGAAGAGGTGCCAAATACAAATGTGCAAACTTCTGCAGATATGGCAGTATCTTCAAAATCTTCAGTAGTGGAGAGCATGCCCACTTCGTCAACACTGGATTCCGAATCAGATATGCAATGGCTAATAGAAAAATCGCGAGCGGAAACAGAAGTTGTTCAAGTGCCATTTGTAGAGATGGATAATTTTCAAACACCTTTGTCCGATGACAAGACAGTATCCAAAAATAATATAAATAGTTCGAATAATTCTACCAAACAAGCGGATGCCCCCAAACCTCTGGCAGACAAATATCCGGAGGAAATTCCTAATCTTGCAGATGATGGGCGTTTAATGCTTTTGAATTTACCCTACACATCCAGAGAAGAGGAACTACGCAAGTTCTGCCAATGCTTTGGGGAAATAGCTTCTATTCAAATACCTATAAACGAGGACACACATGTTGGACGAGGATTTGCTTTTATTTCCTTTGTTTTTCCAGAACATGCCGTGAAGGCCTACGCTGCCCTCGATGGAGCGATTTTTCAAGGCCGTTTATTGCACGCCAAAGTTGCCTCTGTAAAGCCTCCGGTGAAAAACAGCGATGATTTAAAAGGAAAACCTTCAAGAACGAGCTCTTTTAAACGAAAACAAGAAGAGGAAAAGAAATTGCATGCCGAGGATCGGCATACATGGAATTTATTGTTTTTTTCTGTAAATGCTGCAACGGATGCTATCGCAGATCAATTAGGAGTTGAGAAATCCGAAATTCTTGATATGAATAGCAATAAGCTCGCTGTCCGTGTGGCTTTGGGAGAAACGCATTTGATTCAGCAAACGAAGCGATGGCTTGCTCAAGAAGGTATACGTATGGATGCTTTTGAAAGATATGGTGCAGATCCTATTCTTGCAACATACAAGGAGACTGGAATGGTTACCTCCTCTGCAACAGAGGCTGTAAAGGATATCCGCTCAGACGATACTTTCCTTGTCAAGCATTTACCGAGTGATGTGGCAGAAGAAGAATTGCGGGATATGTTTGGAAGTGTAGGTATTTTAACGCGATTTTGCCTTGCACCAACGAAATTAGTCGCAGTCGTTCAATATGCAGAAGTTTTTTCGGCACAGCGTTCCTTCCGACGATTTGCATATAAGCGTTTTCATAATATTCCTCTTTATCTTGAATGGGCGCCTTTAAATATCTTCGAAAATCGGGCTAAAACCGCTGACCCTGTGAATCTAGCCAAGGGCCAAGGCGATGATAGTGTTAATGCTGTTGTTCCTTCGCAGCATCATGCACAGTTATTCTCTTCTACAACTCTTTCTTTTACACCCACTGTAGATAAATGGGATGAGGATACGGAAACAGTGACTGGGATGACATCAGAGGCGATAAAAATAAACGATGGCCTTCATAAAGTATCCGAAACTCTTAAGAAAGGGAAATTCTTAACCTCAGCAGCTCCTAATGGGCAGATGCATGAAAATTTAAGCGAGCATTTTGCTGAAAAAGATGAGGAAGATGATGCAATCAATGACACGGATGCTCCTGTATCGTTATTCATAAAAAATTTGTCTTTTTCTACAACAGAAGAAGCATTAAAAACTATTTTCGTGGATTGCACTGGATTTCGATCGGTGCGTATTATGACAAAAAAAAAGCCGGTGTCAAATGCTGAAATGAAGGAATCCATTGCGGATGCTACAGCGAAGCTATCACTTGGATATGGATTCGTAGAATTTGATAGATTGGAAAATGCAAAAAGTGCATTGAGGAGATTTTTCAATGTAATGCTAGATGATCACTTGTTAGACATTAAATTAGCTAAGAGCTCTGTCAGCTCGTTGAAGAAAAACAAAGCAACCGGCACCCCCTTACCAGCTCGCTCTGGGTCAATAACTAAACGAAATATTTCGAAGAAACTTATTGTGAAAAATGTTCCTTTCGAAGCTTCTAGAAGCGAATTATATGCTCTCTTTTCAGCTTATGGGAATATCCATGCGCTTCGTATTCCGAAAAAAACAGATGGCACAAGTAGAGGGTATGCATTCGTAGAATTTCTTACAAAAACGGAAGCTTCAAATGCTTTTGAACACCTGCAAAATACACATCTTTACGGACGACATCTCGTACTGGAAGCAACTTCGGATGAAACTGCAACGAATGTTGAGCAGGCCTTGCAGCGCGCAATGGGAGATAAAAAGCGAAATCTGAGTATAGCCGAGAAAGAGCGCAAGCGAAATAAAATCGAAATGTGATAGATAAATTGATGTGATTCTTTGCTAATTTTTCGTAAAAATTAGCGTTTGCTCATGATTTACTGGTGCTACTCTTATGGATCCTGCATCTAATTATTTTGTTTAGAACAAGGGAATTAGAATTGCTCCCTTTTTTTGCAAACTCTCTAAGTAGCTTTGTTTTTTACTTCTACGTTGGTGTGAAATGTTACAGTGTTATGTTCTGTATGCATTGCACCCTTCGACCCAATTAGCAAATGTTGGCAATCAAGAGGGAAAAAACTAGCCATTAAACATTTTTTGTATTTCGTCATTTTAAGTCAAAACCTTCATTACAATTTGTTGAAGCTCATCTATATTGCTTGTTCAATTACTTTTTCTACGTGAAAGAAACTCACCCATCCGAAGGTAGGTTCAGAATGGATCGAAAAAGAGAAATGATGCAGTATAGGGGCAATTATCTGGGAATTTTTTAATTTCCCTTCTATTACCAATTTCTAGATATATAAGACAAAGGCCATTTGTCGTAAAAAAATTTACTTAATGGATGCAGTATAAACTAAGGAAATTCCAATTAATAGCTGCATCTCAGCAAGTCCGAAATAGTATGCCGCAATACTTTTGGTGGCAACTCATACATAATTTTTCATGTGTTTAGATCCATTTTGTTTACGTCGTATATTAGGAAAAAGTGCAGTATACATTATGAAGAATGTAAGAAAGCAGCATCTACAATTAGAAGCATATACTTCAAAAGCAAAATTCACTTGTTAGATCTTTTCTTTGGTCTCGAAAGCATTGCTGTAAAAATGAATTCTTATAAAGCACTACAACAATGCAAGCAGGTTAATGAAGCTTGCTTTCATCTCATCAGCAACAAATAACTGACTAAATAATTCTCATATTGAGGTTGGTATAACCCTCTATGTAGACTCAAGTTTCAAAACAAGATTGTTTTTTAACTTTTTAAAAGAAAAATGTATTAAGCCTATTTAATTGAAAAATGTAACCTGTTTAAAAATAAATCTACTGTTAAAAAATTACAATATTAAATATTCCGTGTCGGTAAAATGTGACAATTTTAACGCTACTTTATTATAAAAGACTAGGATGCAGCCTCAACCTTATAGATATCTTAATATATTTTTTCGTCAAAATAGATAGGTATGGTTTACAAATTACGAAAGGAACATAGAAAGAAAGCAACCGATTATTTTTTAAAAATAAGTGTTCCTTTGTTATGCTCCGATTTACGCATAAGTAATGTTTTCAAAAAATATCTTCTTTTGTCAAATTTAACCTCGCATGAAAGCTGGAAGCGATGTTTTATATTTTTCAGTAAGACAATGAACTAGCACATGATTACTTTTTTTAATTTTGGGGATCGTGCTAGCTTCTGTATTTTGTTGTGTACAGAATGCTAGAGCATATCAGACAACACGCATGTATAAACTTTGCAAGCCCCTTACATCAAAATTTCCAATAACTTAAGAAATGGATGGCTTTGTTTCAAATGCTTTTTTACCAAACTACTTCTAAAACCTGAAGAAACGATAGGCACACTCTCTAGATGAAATTGAATGAAGTGTGCTGTTGAACCTTGCGCGACAAAAAAGAAGTTTACTCAATTGAAAAGCAGCCACTGAAATCTTGACCGGATATAACTGTTTTTCTGCAATAGCATATAGGCGGGTTTACAAGCTCGTTGTAAAGGTTTTCGGAAAAAATAGAGAAGCAACCGTTAAAATTGTAACCCCATGCCTGCGCTTCCGCTGTCTTTCACTTGTGGAAAAAAGGTAATTTGAATTGACCGCACAAATGCGACAGCGCTTGCGTCTGGCGACTAGCAAAACCGCGCAAATTTACCCGAGCTTTTTAATCAAAAAATGCTCTAAGTCATGGTGGGATTTTTATTCTCGGCTTGGGCGAATTATCAAAATTACAACATGTAGCTTCTTTAAAAATTTCAGTGTCTCGCATTTTCCCATACTTATCAGTGTGACTCTCCGTTTTCTCCTCTTAGACTCGGTTATAGGAGCTATGAACACAATCACTTGTTTCACTTCTGTGCTTCTTCCTTGCACATGATTACATGACCCTGGAGAACAAATCTCTAGAGTGCTGCCTTCTTTTTAAAACTGCCAAATCTCCATCTACTGCTTGCTGCTGATTGAGGAGGTACTTGATTTCCACGTACACTATGGGGTAAGAATGGCATATGTAAGATCACTTATGCTTACCTTTCATACAATATTATCCTACTGTTATTGCTCGCACTTTCCCTACGTTACAGTGCATTCGCTGATCTTGTAATTATTGTTATCTGGGTGATCAGCGTTTGAAGTCAGTCTCCTACTACATCTCGTTTAAAACCAACTTTTCAACCAACTTTTCCTGTAGCATTTATTACTGCAATGAAATGTTGTTTCATCGCGTATATTTTGTCACTAGCTTATAAAGACACACTTCGATGCAGTACATAAAATGGATAAAGTTTGTTGTGTTTTTTAAGCAATTCTTTCCAGTTTTTTGCGAATTAGTGTAGCTTTTGTGGAAACTACGTTTGATAAGCAGGAGATGATTCCAAATTTCCTAATAGAGTCATAATTTGTATCCTAGTTGTCAAAAAATATATGATTCTAAGAAACAAACGCGATTGTGTCTTAGCACACACGTGTTCATACGAAAACCATTTGATGCAATCTCCTTGTTGCTTGTCCTCTTTCTAGTTGGTTGCACAGGTTTTGCTTTTGCCTGAATCGACTTCTTGAACCAATCCCCATTTTTTTTTTGTAACAATGCCTAAATTATCCTGTTAATTTTCTATTCAACCTGCTTATTGTTTCAAAACTCCATATTGCACTGTTTTTCGTTTTTCTGTGAAGGAATACCCCTGGTCAGCAACCTTCTCCTGAACTACGTGAGTTGGTGCAAGCAGCCAACTTTTCGGAAAGAGATATAAAGCGCCTTTATAAGCGCTTCACTGAGTTGGATAAGAATCATGATGGCGTGCTAAGTTTTGAAGAACTGTTTGCGATACCTGGAATTGCTGAAGTAAGATGGTAAAGGTTTTCCTGCATCTAAAATTAGCATATTTAGATGCAGAATCTTTTTTTCGTTGCTTTTTAGTATTTTAACGTAAAATTTTAAGTGGAGATGATGTACATACATTTCAAAAAAAAATTTGTTTCCTCTTTATACTCGTAACGTAAAACTTATGCATGTGCTATGATTGGATGCGGTTTCTATTGAATTTTAGTGTTACAGCTTCTTCGGTAGTAGTCTGGTGGCTGTATTGAATGCTATTAGAGGAGGCAAGATGTATAGGCTCTTTACAATTAAGTTCTTGCCGTGCGTTTCAAGATGAAAATTTGGATTGCTTCAGGAAGTATTCGATAAGATATTTTTCTCGCTAGTAATGCTTTTTTTGAATAAACATAAAATCTCTTGATGCTACAATTTTTGATTCGTAGAACCCACTGGTTCAGCGGGTTATATCAATATTTGATGCCAACTCGGACGGAAAGGTTTCCTTCATCGAATTTCTTGCTGGTTTAGGTAGGCTCAATTGGTTGAATGTAGATTGAAGTTGATTTTTAAATAGTTATAAATGTGTTTTCGGTTACAGTGGGTTTACTTTGTTTTGAAAGTTTTGAGTAAGAGAGCCATTTCTACTATTTTTAATAGAATTTCTTACTCGTATAAGGAGGACGAATGTAGATATTATAAGTTAGAGTAGCAGAAGCGCGTCAAGAGAATCGTTCGAAGTTATAGAGTAGTAAGATATATATTGCTCTCTTTTTTTTTGGTTAATCAAAGTACTAGAACTACGAGAAACCCATCGAATTTATTCGTATTTACAAAATGTATAAAATCGAAAGTTTTCTTTTACATAAAACGAATTATTTTTGAATCTCTCCCTCATTTTATCATGAAGCAGAGTATCAGTGTTATATTGAGGGTAGATAAATATATGATGTCTCAATTATTTAATTAAATTTAAACAAAATTATCGTACCTCTATTTCATTTTAGTCTTGAGCTTCTGTTGATCTTTCATTAATAATAAATTTTTGACATTTTAAAATTTTTGCTGGCGTTTTTCGTCATGTTATAGTGTGATGAAATGAATACGTTTGCTTCACAATCTATTTTGTTCAGTAGAAGAAGCGAATTGTGAATTCAATAAGAGTATAGCGTTGTTTTTCTTTGCATTTTTTTCATTATTTGAAAACCTACTACGATCTTCTTTACTAAAATATTCCCAAAAGATGACAGCCTTTCTATGGACAATTCAAATTTTGATAAATTGTTATTTAAAGAATCATATTCATATATAAAACTTTTATTCTTTGAAGAAGTATTTATTTCTCTATATAAACCAAGGTGTAGTTTGCTGCTGTGAAGTGAGACTTTTTTCAATGCGTTTACTCAAAAGAATTCTCTATCTCTAATAAATTTAGTAGATTTTCTGGTAGATTTCAGGAACAATTCTGAGATTGAGAAATAAAAGAGCATACGAAATTTCTAAGAATGTTTCTTATAATATTTCTGCCTGCAAGCTATTTTGTGCAGCGAAGTTGGCATCTGGTACTGATGAATTGAAGAAAATACGATTTGCTTTTGATATTTATGACATCAATAAAGATGGATTCATTACAAACGGAGAACTATTTCGAGTGATGCGTATGATGGTTGGCGATAATTTGAATGATCAGCAGGTATTTTCATATGTAGAGTTACTGGTAGTTCTAAATTGGAATACGAAATACTCTTTATGTTATTTGAATACTCGGTATATCGAATGTATTTTCTGTTGTAATCTACCAGTAGAAAATGCATAATTATCAGAATTGGTTTTATTTACATAGTTTTTATGATTGAATACAATTCTGTTCAATCCAGAGGTTTAATTTTATATCCGTTCAGCTCCAGCAGCTTGTTGATCGTACGATGCTACAGGCAGATAAAGATGAAGATGGTATGATTTCCTTTGAAGAATTCTGTGAGGTAAATTCCATAGTTTACTATGCTGGATTAAAGTAGTAATGATAGTCTTGGAAAAGCTCTAATCGCATTGCAGAAGAAGTATTTCTGTAAAATGGGGATTAACCCATTTCATAATTACAGATGGAAAAAATTTATAAATATCTTACTTTTTTATTTTCTTATCATGGAAAGTTTTTAATGTTCCATCACTGTAATCTTATCTCTATCTCTTGCCTTGGCCCCTCGACTATAAAAAATAGCGAATTATTTGTATCGTTACTGATGAATTCCAATACTACTACAGCTGGCCATGATATTCATTGCTGTCTGCTCGTCCTAAAATAAGTATATTTCGTACACTTTCTCCTTAAAAACTAGTTATGTTATGTTGAGCTGTAAGTTTGTATAGAGATTGTCTTAATATTTTTCTGCAGATGGTATCTCATTTGGACTTTTCACAAAAGCTGAGATTTTCGTAATTTAGTCTTGCCGAAATCACTTTAGTATAAGTTGGGTTTTACTCTGCTGCTATACGTATGCAAAAGTACTCACTTTAAATGGTACCACCTGCTGTATTTTTGAAGGCGAAGTGTATCAGACCACTTAGTTTCTAGCAATTTTTCTTGCATTCCTGTATAAGTTGTTAATAATTCTATCTCTAGGTATCTTCTGCTACCTATCCGGGTGCTGCTCGTTGTATTTAATCAACAATTAAAAATGCTATTTTGTCAATTTTTTCAAAAAATGAATTGCATTCTTGCACACGTACCAGTGTAAATTTATATGCACTGCTTCCTAAGGCACCTCTGCTTTTTTCTCGATAATGAGTTACTGGGAATTATGTTTCAGTGGAAGGATTATGTACGATGGAAATGTATCTCATTACAAACAATTCCTTCTCATCAAAAGTAATAGTAATCTTAAAAGGTTTTTATTTTTTGGAGACATTTTTCAGCATTGAAAAGTAATAGGATGTTTCGAAACTTGCCATTTTATATGTAGTTTGCAAGATATATAATCAAACTTTCTGTCGTGTATTAAGTTTAAGTTAAATCTAGATTTTGCACTGTGATGACAGACGAAGCGGGTTCTTACTGAAATTCTTTCGCTCTAGCCATGCACGGAGTGTTAATTGTAAGATTTTTACGTTTACAGTACAACCCAACCGATGACTAACTGTTTAGTGTAGTATCCACCGGAGGCGTCATTTTGAGAAGTTAGCTTATGACTCAAATCGAAAGAAATTCATTCATAATTGCTACTTCGCTTGAACGTATGAAGTTTTTCTCGTTAATTGGAATATATAGAGCAACTTTCTATCATTATGCAAGTGAAATTCCTCACTGGTCTTTGCAAGTATTGCTTTGTATACGTGGAGTAGAAGATACCAGAAGGTGATGCAATCACTATTCAAAGCCCCCTCGGTTCATTCAGTACTATTTTTGCAGGAACCTCTACATGCAATGGGTGAATTTTGCAAACTGAGCTTTTTGCAGTGATAACATTCAATGCATCATTTAAGTAATAGAGGAAATGCCATGTAGTATTGCACATAAAACGATGTGCTGCCACTACAGATGAATTTAATCTCATAGCTATATCTAAAAGTTGCCAAAATATATCAATCGGTGCTTGCATGCTAGGATTGGTTGTATCTCATAAAAAAGATGTTTCTATTTCGGAGAAAAATATAATATATTTCGTTCCTGTGCTACTCCTAGTTAGTGTTCTCGCATGCAATGCCTAATATTTTTTCTACTATAAACTCCTTTTAAAATCTATCAAGGCAGCGTAATGTTGCATACATTGGATAGTGTGCAAAATTGTAATTGCATAATGAAGTCAAAATATCAAGCAGGACTACATGGAATTGAGCATAGAAGTTAATGGGAATGCAGAACCTAACCAAAGTCATGCGAGTTCTACAACCCCGACAGTCAAAAAACATGATCAAATAGTATTAAAAATTCCTGATAAAAGCGCAAAGCACAGCTTGATTTATGTTTATACTTTGCTGCAAAGCGCGATCCTTTTTGTTTCAATTGTAGTTAACTTACTCATTGCTTTAAACTCTGTTGCAAAATATCATCAATTTTGTTATCTGTAATTTAGAGAATGAACAATGCTTATAGACTTTTACTGCAAAACCATATCTCCCAATTCAAGGTATTTTTGTTCTTTAAAATGAAACAAATGATTTTATCAAATGAGTGAGTGATACATTACATAGGAACTGTATTCTTGAATTTTGGTGGTTTAGTTGCATCACATTGATATCTTGGTAAAGTAAAGATAACTTTCCTATTCCACCGTAGAAGAATCGCTGTAGTATCGATTATTCATTTAATTTTTTGAGAAATTATTACATTTAAACCATTAACTATTTTTCAAAATAGATGAGAATTACGTGATGATTTAATGAAACTTTTTTAAACAGAGAATTGGATTTGTCTACTCGATAAAGGATACTGTTCTGCAGTAGAGTCTGCATCTTTGGGAGAAGCTTACTAGATTGTGATACTATGAATGCTCCTTGCAGACATTATTTTGCGCTTTGATGACACAAATAATATGCTTTGCTCTTTCTAAGGAACTAGATGCCAAGTACTGGTTAAGTGAAACACGGCTATTCATAGTTCTTTACGGACACTCAAACCATTTTTGCAGCAGGGTTTATCGGACATTAACATTGAAAGTTTTTGTTTTCTTTATCACAAAAGGAAAAACCTTTGATTTAGCAAGGAGCATTACTTTTTTATAGTCTTTTCACATTCTCGACAATATTTTTCTCAACTTTGCAGGTTCATATACCAATGAAAAATAGCCCATTCCACGGAGTCAAGCACTCCTTCAGATGCTACTACCATGTCGTCATACCCGGCTGGTATCTATTTTGAATCTAATGGTACATTTACTACCTGCTCCTCTGATGTAAAAGAGCACTGAGTATTTTGGTCCAAAGAGTCACTACAACCAAAACCATTCGTCAAACGTTTCTCCTCTTTGATGCTATCGTTTTCTCGCTGAACTACTACCGCAGTGACTGTTGGTTCCGAAGGTGGAAGCGCGCACATTCTTGTTAAACAAAATTCCTCAGCAGCCCTTCTCGTTACTTCATAATTGGCTACACCAACCCAATTAAAAAATAATTCAGCTAGTGCTGTATTCTCAATAACGTATTGACATTGTTTTGCCGCATGATATTTTCCATAAGTAGAAAAGTATTGCTGTGAAGGTTGAGATGATTCAGAAGCGAATATGTTATGCAAGCAATGCCAAGCATGACTTTTAGAAGACTCATTTTCAATTTCTTCTAAAACAGAAGGGGAAGCAAAGTCATCTGCTATATTCTTGGTTTCAGGCTTAGAATAAATCGACCGTTTCTTTACACGATATCGCTGTAAACCCTTCGTTGCTAGTTGAAGCAATGCCGATGAAGTTTTGGCCGGATCCAAATGAGGTGTATGCGCATTCACAGGAAAATCGCTCTGAGAGTTTGGATTGCAAAAGTCATTCGCTGATTTCACCGTATCAATATTATTTGACAAAACGTCTGTAATGGTTTGAGATGTTCGTGATATAGAGGTAACTCTGGGTTCCTTCGAAACAGAGGGAAATTTAGTGGGGTGAAAAGACTGCTCCAGTTTAGGTATCTGTGCTTTCTGTATGACCCTGGTAGCAGGCTGAATTGGCTTTCGATATTGCTCAGTAGTGCACTCAATTTCATGATTCTCACATTTCATTATGCTCTCGCCGATCCCTTTTGATGAAATAATGGGCCCATGTAGAGTTGTTAATGAGTCATATACAGTGCTTTTCCGGCGATGTTTCAAAGTGTTTATTTCTGTGTGGCATAAATTATGTTCTAACGGCACATTGTCAGGGCTTTTTTGACAATAAGAATGCTTTTCTCTGTTTGTTGCTTGTGTATACTTCCTTCGTCGAGTTTTCTGCGACGGGAAGCCATTACTATCTATGCCTGCACGTGCACACAAGGATCCAGAAAGTAGAGGATCACAAATAGGTTTCCATAGAGCCCATAGAGCGTCCATTTGAGGATGTACCAGCTTGTGCATCGTTCCTCGCAACACAGCATCTTTTCCAAACTTCCATTCTTCATCGAGAATATGAGCCCATTGACGCAGAAATTGATGTTGTAATCCGTCAAATTCGAATTCTTGAACCTCTTGAAAGCTATTTACACACAAGAAATCATTTCTCACGCGGTAGTGCTTCACAATTGTCCAGCCACTTTCTCGTTTATCCTCTCGGCACAACCCCAAAATTGCCTGCCTGTGTCCACACAAGGCTGCTAAACAATCGCTTCCAGGCCACCATTGCAACTAATACAAATCGAAAAGTAAAGCATAATGCAAAAAAATCACAGTCTTTCAAAAAAATAGATATATAAAAGTAAAAAGAAAAGCATAGTTGTTCCGTAGCAATAGTACTTGCACCACAATCGCGGGAGTTGCATAATCTATCTTTAAAAAGTAAGAAGAGTAGGATTTTTGACGAATTGCTATCATTTTAACCTTCTTTAATGCTATACGAGTTTCAAAATTTCTGGAAATCGTAAAATATGACCCAAGTTTGGTATTTATCGCTCTTTCGTTTATCCAAAAAGAAACATTATCCCTCAACAAATAAAACTGGCTCATAAATGGTTCAAAGAGTTTGCCAGCTGTACCCCTCTTCTGATAAAAAAGCAAATATTACGAATGAACCGTCAAGAGAAGCCTTAAACAGTCATTCATGCCCTCTTTCAATGCCATTCTATAAACATTTGAAATTCACTCGATGCATGGAATTGCTGAAGCAAAAAGGATGAGACCATCATCGGCTAGAAAAATTGATAAAAGTACATCCATGCTACCTGCAAAAAACCTTGCATGGGTTCGCAGTCATATTGATACACCAGAGCTTCCGAGGCATCATGAAGTGCATGAGTTTTAACAAACATTAAGCAATTTTTTTCCTAAGAGAAAGAAGCAAAATACCAGAGAGTATGCACCTACTTAGCCGTGTCAATAAATGAGATAAGAAAGAGATATCAAACTACATCCTAAAAGAAAAGAATTTAAACAAAATAGTAACGCTCAATAGTTATTTATATATTTTTGGATGCCTCAGAATTGCTAATAGTACCGACAAGGAGACACATCAATGAAACAAAAAGTTAAACACTATGAAAAAATTTCCTTGCACTTGTTTCACAGTTAATAGAGTATATGTAAAGACATGTGTGAAGTTACGAAACAAGAGAAAGCCTTCAATCAACTGTACAGGCTATAAAGACTTCCTACCCGCTTGGGATAACCACTCAGACAAAGATATTGCAGATGTCTATCAAAATAAAAAGTGAGTCCATCAAAAGAACCTTTAAATGAGAGCTTTGAAGTAGAATTAAACTTTATGAAATTCGGCATAGAGGATAGTAAATGATTCCAGCATTCATTGAGAGCAAAACCAATACTGCAAAGTGTAGCGACCGATGAGAAGTAGGAATGTAAGCCTTCATAGGCATACATATCTTCAAAGGTAGCCATTTGTTCTATCCAAGGATTCAATGGTAACTGAGAGAAGCAAAGATATAAGAAAGCCTGCGTATAACAACTAAAACCTTAATCCACCTATTTACAAGTTTCATACTATACGATCAGCGCATGGGATGATAGGAAGCAATTTAGTGTTTTTTCCTTCCTATGAAAAGTCGGGGTTAGAATGCTTCGTGAGACTACTGTGATAAAAATTTTCTTAATTTTTTTTCTCAAGAATAAATGAAAAGAAATAGGAACAGAATCACTTGTCTTTGCTTTGGAAAAAAACATCCACGTGAGCACTATTTCAAGCAAAACATTCCGTGATTCACAGCCCCTCCACTGTCAGTGCAGCTCAAGACTCCCTCACACCTGTTCAT
Organism: Cardiosporidium cionae; assembly: GCA_015476325.1. Lineage (NCBI taxonomy): Eukaryota > Apicomplexa > Aconoidasida > Nephromycida > Cardiosporidium > Cardiosporidium cionae. Next base: position 83,245 of record JADAQX010000040.1, read on the forward strand.
CAATCATTTTGCAACTTGGCCTTCAAATAGAATCAGCAAGAAATATTGACCACAGTAAGCTCGCCATGCATCTCACCATAGATGAAACACTCGTACCTTCGCTTCAGCAGCTTTGATAATCTCTTGAATACAAGCAATCTCAGATTGTATTCGCTCGAGTGATGGAGGTGTATAAAGAAACTGTTCCCAGACAGCAGGAGAAGGATAATCCAGACGGCCTACAATAGACACTGAATCGGAATGCACCGCAAATACAGTCCCATCGTAGCTCATTTCTATCTTTTTAAAACAAGAAAGATGAAATGAATTCACTTTTGATACGTTTTTTAAGAGGTGAGGAGCAAGATTAACATATCCGAGTACTCTCTGATACAAATCGACAATAGCCAGACTCTCGCCTGGGAGTGTAATGGCGATAAGACTATCCGCATGTTGATCCTCCCAAGAGCGTGGCGAGCAAATGCCATCTTCCTCCAATGCAGAATAAGGAGGTGGCCATGCTCTAGCTGTAAAATCTTGCATCCTACGTAGAAAGGAACTACAATCTTTCATCAGAGAGGTAGAGGTAGGCGTATCGCAGAAAAACGAAGAGGGTGTATCTCTTCTGGGTTGATACACAAGCGCATTCTCCAAAGGAATGCCCACATCCTTCCTTGGAGAACATTTTTCCTTTTCTCTGCAAGAGAAAGTAACGGCAAGCGTTGAAGAGAGGGGATGGATATCTCGACGGGGTGTATGTACTGAGGGGAGCATAGCTGAAGCAACCAGGGATGACGAAGAAGAGAGAGCAGCGGCAGCAGGGGATGACAAGGCAGTAGCCGCTGATGAAGAAGCAGAAGAAGATAAAGGTGCCAGAGTGGCAAGCGAAGTCCCGCCCACAGAGTTTGGCAGAGCCTCAGAAATAGAATGACAGCGGTCCTCTGGTAGACAAGGCGTTGCTTTCAAAATAGGCGTTGAGGGTTGTTTACAGGGTATGTAAGAGGCATTCTCAAGGGGTGCCTTCAAATAAGAATACTGCAACCGCAAACGTTCTGCCGCTGCACTGTTTCCCAGGATGGCTGTAATTGCATGAGAAGGAGGCATTGTAACTATCTTAGGATCATGTATCGCATCTTTGGATGATAATAAGAACTCGTTTGCAAATTGATGAATAGAGTTTAGAGGGAGAAGCGAATGGAGGGATTGTGAACTAGCGTAGGGTTGTTGAGCCTCCACATTCTGCTCAGGCCATATATATAGCTGCAGATGCTGATCTCGGCGATGTTTAAATACGGAAAATTTACAATTCGCGCCAGTGTAAAGAGATGCCTCCTCCATTGATTTCAAACCATTGATTTTCTCGGATTTTATGCAATGCTTACTCTGAGAAACAGAAAATGGGGACGAGGAAGCGGAAGGCGCAGCATTCCATTCCCCCTCAATCCCACACAAGGGTAAAAGGGATCGCCTTGTATCATAAATAAGTTTCCCCTTGTCTAAATCGTATAATATACGAAAAGGAAAAATACCAAATCCAGCAGCAATGAAATCAATGTAGCGTTTTACTCGAAAGTAAGAGGCATACTTCGTGGGTTTTGCAAAGGACCATCCATTGAAAGAAGAGTGCCTATTTAGAGAGCTGGATTGCGTGTTAAGACAAGTCGAAATGTCACAAAGATGTGAAATAAATTGATCACCTTGCTTTTCATCTACATACACGGATGTCGGTGGCTCAGCATGGGGTGGGAAATAAACATCAAAGATATGAAAGGAAGCATTGTCGTCAAGAAATGTAAAATTTTCATCAAAATGCGACTCTACATTGGAAGCTACTGTTATTCCTGGAAAAGGATCCATTTTTAAACAAAATATTTCTGAGAAAGGAAGGGAAGCAATTTCTATGGGGGGAAGGCAACGCATGTCAAAAATCTTTAAAGATTCTGAAAATTGGGCAAGAAGATAGTAATCGTTCACGTAGAAATTCAGGCTTTTGAGGTGCACCCGAGTAAGGTCCCTTCCACTTCGTGTTTCTAAATTCCATGAAAGGAATGGATCAATACTAAATAAATGCGTATGAGTAGTTGCATCCGTAAATAAAATGGTAAAGTGAGGCTGATTTGCAGCCTCTTGGAAACTATCTTCTGAAATAAGTTTAGGTGTTGCGTTTGCATAGAGTAATGAGGCAGAATCGCCCCCACTGCTGTCAGTATCTAGCCGAGAAAGCAGAGATGGTGGAAGAGGCGTCTTAGTTTTAGAATGTGCCGGAGAGTGTAGATTTGTGCTAACAAAAGCAGGTGTATTTTTCCCTCGAAAAGAAAGAGGTTTTGCTTCTGAGCGTTTTAACTTTTTTGTAGGATTATTCACGGAATTATTATACCTACAGCACAGGGATCCTTGTGCATTATGCTTAGATGTCCCAAGGTCTGCCGAAAGTAGTATATCTGAGAGCTCGCTATCAGGACTTGAAACATGAGTGATTGTATCTTTAAATGTACCAGCATCTTCTCCTACGGCACTTATTTGACGATAAATTGCGTCTGCATGAATCGAAGTATCCATGCGCTGGTGATTCACTAGTGAGTGGTAGTATGGGTTCTGTTCTGCAGCGTTATCATCAGAAATAGTCGATGTGGTCACAGCACTTGGATAATCAATTACCTCATTATGCTCGCCAACACACATACTGTCACTTTCGGTGCGTGTTGATAAAATTGCAGGACAGAGGATTTCAACAGAATCATAATGACCGAGGAAGTCATTGCTTTCCTCCACAGCTTCGTTTTCGCTTTGAAGTGACCAGTCGCTAACGTCAGCATCGGAAGTTTTCCTAAAAGCAAAGAATTCTGTGTTTTTTATTTTGGACGTCTTTTTCAGAGATTGCTTGGAAGCATGGACACCTAATGATTCAAGCGAGTGGCGCTTTGCGGAACTACGGTTTGTAAGCACTTTAGCTGCTTTATCACACTCAATAGTTTCCGATGTTCGTAATTGCGATCTATCATTTATCAAACCCACTGCCAAAATATCACCTTTCTGTGAAAAAGTAAAGCAAGCAATTCTTTGATTAGGAAAGGGCGGAACAAACCACTCAAACGATACATTTGGTGACAAATCGGCATGAACATGCGCATCGAGACCATATAAAACAGACATTTTCATTCACTGGCAAAAAATGGTTGCAAGTAATATGAAAGCGCGATAGGGGTTGCAAAAATGCCGCATCGAGACAAAGCTAGAAAATTATATTATTGTGATGACTTCTTTTTACAAACGCGTGAAAAAGTACGCTAGTCGTAATAGTTTCGCCCTCAAGCCATTCCGAGTTTTCTCAAAATGAACAAAAGGGCTTCTTTATTCATGTCATCAACTTCACGTGGGGATGTTGTAGCTGCTGGAAGAAGCACGGGAAATGCTGCAATTTCATTGCAGCCATACTTGCACGACATGCAGTTATTACAAAACTCAGCAAAAACTCTCCTAACTAATAACACAAGCTGCTCAAAAAAATGTTACAGAAAGGAGCCTTTACGTATCTCATCCCCAGAGTACTGATGTTCAATTGCTACCATAGCAGAATCGACTCCAGCACATGCAATTAAAGCAGCAGCATTAAAATCAAACTTTTACAAAAAGCATTTTAGCGTAGAAACTCAAAGTGTAATGCATTGCATTAACAAAACCACTATATACAATTGCTGCGCATCCCCTCCCATTATGAATATTCTGTGCATAAACTTTTGCTGAAATGGGTGATATATTGTTTTATTCCTTCGTATGGGTCGAAAGCTCTCCCGTAAATATCTATCGAATTCATCAATATTACTGTTATGTGCATAGAATTTGTCGCGAGAGTTGAAGTTACCTGCTGTCATATTCTTCATTTTTGTTGTCATCTCTACCTTCGAGAAGAGCTCCATTGAGGAAATCATGTTTTTGTTAGCGCTACTTTGTTGATACTTCATACGTTTTCCTAAATGGTATGGGGTGGATACTGTTTACCGCTTGCAGTAAACTGGTGTACAGACACTTATAAAAAGTATCTCTTCTCTTTATCATCTCCCAATGCACATTACTCTAGAATACTATTGTGCACTAAGATTACTTTTCTTTTTCTGTATAAATAAGTACAATTCATTCAGGAATACCAAATAGCCATATTTTTGTTGTGGAAATTTAATTATTGCTTATTTTCATCGTAAGCGGGCGATTTCACCGATAGATCTACATCAGTGAATGCATTGCATATGAAAAAAATATGGAGCATTCCCTTGGAAGGAATAGTTGTGATTTTTGAGGGTCTGTTGATTGTCAATACTACCAGCTGCATCACAGCCCCCTGCGAAAGTGCCTCCTATTGCTATTTTAAACGTAAAATTTATATTTAAGGAGTATAGTGGATGTTTACCAAGATATCGGCGTGGTTTTTATTCATGCCTATTTGAAAATGTGCAGCACTCCCACTTGTTGTTACCTTTTCAATGAGAAACCAAAATATTTCAACTTTGCACCTTTATCTTGGAATGGCGAATGTGATCGCTAACTGTTTCAAAAAAATATAGTTGACTTTTTTAGTTGAGACTTGTCTCTGTTGCTGTTGTACTACGTTCAATTACCTGAACAATTGTAACAAGATGCAACGAAGCCGCTCAATTTGGCAGACGCTGCCTCTGCAGCGATCATCTTTTGTCTACCAGCGCATGCCATGTATAGACAATTTTTGCCCTGCTTCATATTTGAGGGAATTTCGCGGGAATCAAGCAGGATTATCTACGCATTTATCGTTAGCCAATAGAGAGTACATCAAATTGGTTTACTCTCAGAAGCCATGTTTTCACGAAAGAGCTACAGATTCTTCTTTATCTACCACCAATGACTGCAAAAGCTTTTCTTTGACAATATTTCCATCAATTTCATCACATCCACCATTCACTTTATCGAAAACCTTACAAGGGAAAGCGAATGCACTGCATGTACCGGTGTCCGCTCGCGCCTTGCATACGCCCTCATCGTCTCCCAGTAATAATGAGGCAAATGAAGCTTCGTCAGAATCTACTTCAGAGTAAGTAAAACCTGAGTGGAAATGTATGTTGCAGCTCAAAAAATTCTTATACAAAGACAAGGGATGGATGGACTAGGCTTTTTGACGCAGGAAGTTCTCCGAGATAGAGAGTGTATGGTGATATAAATTGTTGGGTGTGATTTTAAAATGTCTGTACGAGGATGATATACACGTATATATATAACCTTGAACGAATACACTACTCAGAGAAAACGTATCAAGACATACAAGCCATTTTATCTTCAATGAACACCCTAGGAATCCAAATTTTTTTCGCAGAGGCCTGGCTACAAAACGAGGGATTTACAAAATGTTTGGGAGAAGCAATATAATCCGAATTATTTTTTATAAAAACTCTTCGATTGGACACACAATCACTATTCAATGCTAGTTGGCTGTTTCAGTGTCACGTTGTGCTACTTCTTAGGAGCAGAAATAACTTTCTGAGAATACCGCAGGCATGAGAGGCATCCGATATAATTTTTACAATGTTTTTGTTTTGCTCACAATCATTATTACCACATTGTTCTCTAAAATGATGGAATCATAAATTTTTTTTTAAGAAACTAAGTAGTTTATAAATATACATTTACTGTTTCTTAGTTAGCACTATGATACTTTCTATATTAAGCTTTAGACTCTCCTCTTTCATAAATCACATTTTTTCAAAGTATATGCAAAATGCTTTAGGATGTGTCTATTGCATCCATAATGAATACTGCTAAATAGATGACGTGTAATTTTTAACAGAATACATACTGTTGCAAATAAATCTTACTAAACTATTTAAAAATGTCTATTTTTGTGTGTTTTGTTTCTGTTATAGGAGCAATTCATGTTTTTCCACTGAAACAGATATCAATGCCTATTCTTCTTCTTCTTTGCCATCCGAAAATTCCTATGTTTCTCGCTTGATTGAGCGATGTGAGCAAGCGGTCTGTGCATGTCTACGATTGCCTGCATTTTCTTTTTTATAGTGGGTGTAATCGTAGAGATGAAGGAAGAAATAATAGCATGTTTGTATGCCTCTGAGAAGTCTATACATTCTTTGTTTCTTGTTCGTCTCTCAGGATACTTATTTTTCAAAAGTGTGTTGCATTTTTTTCAAAGCCATTGAAGCCTTTGTTCTGCTTTGTATCGTATTTACATTTGAAGGCATTGCCTTTCTATATATATATACATAGCATCTTTCTGTGCGGACACGTCCAGTTAGAAAAACATGAGAGCAGGCTATGAAAAAAAGAAAAGTTTGTAATAGTAGAAATAATTAGAGTATGAAAAAATGAGGATAAGAAGGCTTTTTATAGCTTTCTATTTCATTCCACGAAAGCAGAGTGTTGATGGAAATCTTTATTTTATTTTTCCAGCTTCCCTCTTCTACAACAGATGAGCCTGCCAACGCTATGTCTCTATTGGTTGAATTAACTATATTTCTTATGCAAAATGTGAAGGAAAGCTTTTTTTGTTCTTGGTATGCTCTTAACATCCTTTTTATTGAAAAATGATAGGAGTATACTCAGGTGGCAAAACATTAAAGAGGGCGAATGCTAAGTTTGCAATGGAACGCAAACACTCAATGAATATATATTGCCTCGTGTAACGATGCTACAAGCTATGAATTTTCTCTCTTCTTGCTTCAATTTGCTTCTTCATGGCATGCTTCACTCAATATTTCCAATTTTCAAAGCCACGTCGTGTTCAAACAGGGGTTACTGAAATAGTTTAGGCTTTTTATGAAGTAAAATTTTTTTTTCGTTCATCATATCATAGGAAAAGAATGGATAAACATATTTAAATTCCAATGCGATCGCATTTCTGTAAGAGTGAGGAAGATTTCTAGAAGGTTTTACGTCCCTTTTTGAAGCTATTTCTTTTATTGCTTCTTAAAGGCCACCGCTGCCTCTTTTTTTACCCAAGAAATATTTATTGTGCTTCGGAGGATGAAAATTTTTGCTTTAAATTCCTAAGTCGTTTTTTATTCCACAGAAAAATCCCTTAGAAATGGAGATATCTACTCTAAGGCAAAGGTTTGCTGTAAAAAGTGAATATTTTTTGCTTGAACTGTTTTTTACAGGGCAACGGCGATTGCAGTAGCTACCATTCTCTTCCGCCTGCTTTTATTGCCTGTATCCGTTGCTTCGGTACGTTCAATGCAATAGAAGTTAAGGAATATAGGAGAGTTGTAGAGTGGAGGATTTAAATATGAGGGAGTCTATCTTCTTTTACTTGTAGTAGTATATTTTATCCTGGAGTTGTTTCTGTGGAACCTTCACTGGAGTTTACGTTCACCCGTTTCTCCTTCCAGAAATAGAAGGAGTTGTACATCTGGTTCTACTCTCAAGATTTCTATTTTTCTTGTTTTATTAAATTATATATTCTATTTTTAGGAGCGATTCAAGCGTAGCCTCCAACTCCATTCCCCTAAACTAAGAGAAATGGATGACCGAATGCGAGCCGCTCAGAAACAGGGTGTAAGTCTGCTTTAGATGGAAGAAGGATAATCCTACCCTTAAGATGGAGAGAAGGATATTTTTATACCAGTCACTTGAAAAGGGGAGAGTCCTACTCTTAAGCTGAGAATAATAAAAACGTGTGTATATACACGTCGCTATGACGTACTTTGAAGACACTTTAGGCATCAAGAATACTGTAAAAATTGACTGCCATTTCATATTTTGTAAATGCAATTCAAAGTATGGAATTTCTCCCTGCGTACGGTGTGTAGCCGTTGTGGTGATGTACAAAATATAAATAAGGAGAAAGTGGCACACGTGTAGGAGAAGGGAGCCTCTCTAAGGGATGCATGGAGGTAGAGAGAAATGGGTGTTATCTTTGGGTGTATTGACTAAATTCTTTCTCGCCTCTGCAGAATACAGCTCTGGCTACCAAATTGTTTAAAGATCAGCGGCAATTTAGAAAACGTCATAATATTTCCTATATTCCATGGCATACACTCCTTTTTATTGCTGTACAATTGCCTTTAGTATGGAGTTTCATGAAATCTATAAGGTTCGTCTATTTCCCCTCTACGGTTGCACAAACTTTTTCTCACCTGTGATGTTCCTCTCTGTCTCTCATACCAATAAAAAAAGGAAGTACAACCTCTTGGATTCGTACTATTTTGCTAGTAAAAAAATTTCTGTCCTCCGTTAGTGTGTGCAGGGCTATCCTATCCAAGTTTTGTTGATGAAATAAACCACTTATTATTCTTTTCTACTTTGAAACTAAAAATTGGTACATCTCTGTGTTACTGTGCAGTTATTTGTCGGAGCATCCCACTGTATTTACAGATTTTATTTCAGGTTAGCTTAGGTTTGTAGGTTACTAACCAAAGAAAGGCTTTGAATGCAAAAATTTAATATCTAAACGGACTGCTTTATTATTGAAAATTCTCCCTGTGAACACAGTGGAGAGTCTTTGGCTCAAAAAATTATCACTCAGGAAGAGATATCCCTTTTCTCTCTTTGAAGTACATGTGAAAGAGAGTTGTATGTATTGTTCTTTTTGTAGTGTTTACTTTTTTGGTTTTTATATCTGTTATATACTATAAAATAGATAGTTTTAATGTATCGGTTAATGATATTCTTTTATCCTTTTTTTTTAGGTTTATTGTAGTTTTTGGATATTTTAAAAGGAACATTTTTTTACGAGTATGTAGCATGCTTCGAAACATTAGTATTTGTAAATATTTTCTATGGGATGAAATGGCTCTGAGACACCTGCGATTTATGGGTATAACTTTTTACAGAAGCTCCCTTATGGATGGATAGTCTTGCTTTGAAAGATTCCTTGTATATTCTTCCTCTTTGCTTTGGATTTTTGTCATACTGTTACATTAAGGTAAAACTTTGCTTGATGCTGTCCAAACTTCACTCAAGCTACTAAGATTTTAGTAGAGTTTTGTAATGGCCGTAGAGAAATCACAGAGTATGTAGGGGAAACAGAGCATAGCAGCTGTATTTTCTGCATTTTAATATTGGAACTGTGTTATTTCTATGGATATCCATTAGGATGCTTTGAAAGTTTTTTTTCAAATATGCTATCTTTGTGTAGTTTAATCCTGCAATGAAGCCAAATTTTTCAAGGCTGAATGCGAATTTGCATCCTGGTTCCTCCACCAAAGGAATGGCATATTGGATGGAAAAATTTAGTGGCTACTTTATATTTGCCAGCTCGTTTATCGTTACTATGGGGCGTCCTTCTGTACGCTTAACAGTATTTGTTGCATAAGGTTTATAAAGCTAGTGCAATTCGTGACAATATTTTGTTCATATTTTAGTATAAGCTAATCAAAAACTGCACTATAATTTAATGCAAACCATTTTACCTTTTGATATAAACTTTGTGTTAATTCATTTTAACAAAAAAGCTATTTCATTCTGTTGAAATTTTATAACGGCTATAAACTAAATGTTTATGTTGAATTCCTTGAACATTTTTTCAGGGAATATTCATTTTTTTGATGGCCAATATGCTATTTCAATTGTCCCTTCTTGCCTTGTTTCGGATTCCTTTTCTAGAAAGATTTTTTGGTGAGATCTAGATATTCAACTCATGTTCATTGCCCGATATTTTGATTGTAATCCTGCACATGTTTGACAAAGTGTTACTTTCTTTTAATTTAGATAGCTTGTTGTTATGTTGTTTAAAGTGGATTCTGTTTATTTCCAGATTTACCACGAAAGAAAGCATCTGTTGCCGAAATTCAAATCGCAAACCTTTTCTCTCAAATATTACCAATGCAAAGATTTTTGAATTCACATTCACTCTTAGCTAAAGAGGGGAAAAAAATTGTTGCTATTGCAAAGAATTCTAGGTTCTTTGACCTGTTATCACCATTTAAGAAACCTTTTAACACTGTAATACCGCCGGCCCAAGCAAATATACACGTATGCCCGTTTCCGCTCTTCCGTTTTGTGTTTTATAGCTTTGCTTGTTTTGGTCTTACTTCCTGCTTTTGTGTGTTTAAATTATGCTTTTCCATCTCATTGTTGAAAATATAAAATGCAAGCTGGTTTCTTCCTTGGTACTTTAGAAATATACTTATCAAATTTTAGGCAAGCAAAATCTATTATCTGATAGATTGTTATAGCATTATTAGTTGCAGGCAGCATATGAAACCCCTGTAATCCTATTGTCATTTTGTATGTTTTCGATTTTGACAAATTCTTTCAGGTAATGAAAACCGCGGTGGTGACTCAAACTGATGAATCAAAGTTAAAACGTTCTATATCTTTACCGCTTAGGCAGAATAGTTCAAATTTTGGTTTTGAGCATCCTTCTAAAAGTGTCTTTCCAATATCAACAACAAGCCCTACAAAGGGCTCTATATCGAATGACTTCCATCAATCTCAATCATCGAATAATGTAAATGCTCTACCCGATAATTCTGAAGTATTTTCAATCAAGCGAAAACGTTTCCGCTGATGTGAAAATTTATTATCACACATTCTGCAAGTGATACAATGCTTTCTAACTTTATTATCAGCAATGAGTTCAAACCACACGAAAAATTGTACTCATTGAGAAATGTAACGCCTCTCCTTTTTCAGGCTGACATAAAGTTTTAGCTTCCATTTGCTGATGAATTATTTTGTCTGTGCGTCTTGCTGCAAGCCATCTAGCGTGATTATAGCAGATATTTTGGGCTTGTAGGGTCGATGGGAAGCTTTAAGTTGTATGGACATAATCTTATTAATGTTATTCATTACTTTATTCAAGTTTAATTATCAATATAGCATAGGCAATATAAAACATGTATGTGAATGCAGAAATTAAATTAATTTTTTCTGGCATAATTTTGTATTTAAAATCAATGTGGTGAGTAAAGTTCCAATGTGATGTTCTTTTTTCTTTTTAAACTAGTGATCTTAAGAAATTGTGAAATTGGAAAGTTCTCGCATTATAGGGATTAAAGATTAGCAAGCATTACTCTCTACAGTCAAAATACCAAAACAATTTTTATTTGCGTCATCATATTATTTTGGTATTTTTACTGTAGAGAGTATTGCTTTTCTCCCGTGTATAGTTATTTCTATCGAAGAAACTGTGACTATACAACCATGAAGGTAGTTAGCTAGCTCTTAGCAATTTTGCTAGTAAGATATGTGTTTCTGCGCTATGATTGTATTCTATTAGGAACAATTAATATTGCTTGTGAGTGACAGTGATCCTTGGTGTTATAAAACCTAAGGAAAAATTCTAAACAAACAAAGATACACTTAATTTATTGAATAATGCATTTTCGTAATGAAGAGCAACAGAAATTCATATTGGAACTTATTCCTAATTGCCCATATATTTTGTTTCATTAATCTTTCTTTTGAAGTTGTACTGTCACACCAACTCAAGATTGAATGTTCACTTTATTTCTTAGTTCTTCACTACATTTGTTTAAGCAAATCTTAATTGTTCTTATGTGACAATTTCATCTCTCAAATTTTAGTGTCTTTATAATTTTTTAGCATCTTAAACGCTAAGCAAAGGGAGCATCACAATCCTGACAAAGTCTGATTTTCCCCATAACATATTCAAAAATGCTACACATCCTATTAACAGAAACTGTTTCTCCAATTTATATCAAAAGCAATGGAGCAAATATGCTTTACCTCTCCGCTCTGCTGGTGCTGCATTTCCTCGGAAAGGTTAGCAGCAATATAGTTATCGAATTCCTCACTATATGTGAAGAAACATTGCTTTGGGCAATGAATTGAATATCTTTCAGATTGTATTATTGCGCGTTTACACTGGCAGCAGCTGTACTGCTAACAGTTTCCTAGGCATTACAGAAGCGATTTTCACGGCAACTTTTATGTTTTTTAATCTCTAAAACATATATGAGCAAATGATTTTTCTAAGGAACGTAAAACTTGTCAGCTCAGTCGCACGACTATATGGTGAACGGTATCGAAATGCTGATCTATGATCAAGTTTTAAGTAATTTTTCATTCTACCGTGTTATTCGCAGCTAGACTCTCGATTGCATCGTCGATTGGAGCCCTCATGCTAGTAAAACCACACTCTGCTCTTTACCGCTGAAATATTTTTTGGCCTAATATTTTTCTCTTTAAGATTTGAGAATCGGAGATTAAATAGTTTAAGTGGTATACCAAAATATAGCTGAGCAATACCAACGCAACACCAACAAGCAGAATTTTTGAAGCAGTATAATGTTCAGCTTGCATTGCTACAGCTTTTTATATCATTCGAGAGGACAGCTGTAATGCAATCTCTTACTTATCGAGAAGCTTTTACATTATGCTATTAAGAAATCATATTAGCCATAAGAGCAAATTTACTCGTTTAAGATTTTTTCTTCATACGAAGGTGAAAGATTTATAAATTCTTAAAGTTTTCTACCAAAGCTGATGTTAGAAAGCATTGCGATTTATTGCCTAACAATAATCGTTACGCTTTCATAGAATTCGGTAGCCTCTTAAAATTTGTTTTTAACTTCTTCCAAACTTTTGTATATTACAGGTGACAGAAAGCTGTAATTATTAAAAAATATTTTATCAATGTGATGGTCATCTCACAATTTCTCTTAACCTGAGCAATATTGGGACCATTGCACTACGAATGTGATTTGTGATAATATATGTGGCAAGGCTATAACTTTACTCTGGTATTTGTATATTCCTTTACCATAGCACCTCTCCACGAATATATCTTTACAGGTTTTCTAATTCATGTTAAATTTGATAACTAATGCATGCCCTGTTACGCGATAACAACTCTCGAAGTACAGCAATGCCGCAAGTATATAGCCCGCACCTACTCTATGTTACGACATAGATCAAGTGATGAATAAGCGAAACATAAGAATTACATTCTCTCAGCGAAAGATGAATTTTAAGCAGCGAATCCAGCTGAATATCGTACTTGCAATCGTTTTTGTTTGGGGTAAGACTAATTAATCAACACGTTATGGTAGCTTTTTCAAAGAATGAAAGACTCCTGAAACTTTTTCCCGAAACGCATTGTAGATGAAATTTAATTGCCAAAATATCGCCATTCTGAATAACGTTTGTTCTGCAGCAGCAGCGACAGGAAGCGCTGACCACGTGACCGACATTGATTTATATAAACATCCAGGTTCGAAAAACATGACAAAGTAGCGATTCATTCGTTTTTAATCAGATTACGAATTGCAGACTCACATTGTAATGTAGGTTGCCATTCATAGAAAGCACATCAAAAACCTCTATTAAAAATATATTCAGATAGGACATCAGTAAATAATAGCGAAGTATAAATAACTACAGTAGCTGGGAAATGAGCAAAATAATGTTAATACCTACTTTTGGGCAGCGACAACTGTAACTTCGGAGTTACATAGACCGGATTCTGCAACTTGGAGTTATCTTGGTATAGACAATTTGGATACTACCGATGATTCAGAAGAGGCAGAAAATTTGGAAATTGAAAATGAAGACGAATCAATAGAGCATCACGGCACGAGCGAAGAAGACTATCAAGCAATGGAGCGGATAGGCTATTCACCTGCTTCCAAAAAAAGAATGCAGGCAGATCGGCAAAATATACAAGAAAACGAGGAAAGAGACAAGGTAGTAATAGAAGTGCGAAAAAAAGTTAACGCAGGCGACATGTCATCGGTGAAGAAAAGCGAAGAAAGCTTGAATTTAATACGTAAAATAACTACTGCATCGGCGACTAATAACCAAAAAAAACAAAGTCTTGAGAATGAGAAAGAGACACTAAACAGCAATTTCAACGAAAATAATGGCGACAATGAAGCAATCAGTAATGAAAGTGAAAATAATATAGAGCAGGAGAAAGTAGAATCTCAGAAACTTCCTAAATTTGGAGCTGGAAACAATAGGCAATTTATTGTATCCAATTTAAGAGAGTCTTCAGCGCAAAGTCAACTTAAGCAAAATATTGGTCATTCAAATCCACAATACCTAGAACAATCCGAGGAGACAATCCCTGCCTTTTTTGAAGGACGCAAAGTTAAAAAAGGCAAACGCACATTTTCTGCAGAAAATTCAATCCCTGAAACAGAAAGAATTAAAAGCTTGCACGATGCCAAGGTAAAGGGCGTAAAAAATTTCCCCGACACATGGCACGTTACTTCACCTAATAATTTTTACAAAGCTGTTACGAATGAAGACAAAGGAAAAGTCTCAGAAATCGCCCCAGCAGAAGGTAACATTTAATAGCACATTCACTGCTTGCTTAATATATCTATACTACTCTCTCTCAAAATACTCACTTTTATTCGTAGAAATATTGCAATGGTTTGCAACCAAGGGTGATATAGGGAGCATATCATAGCGGAATAAAATTAGTTATGCATAAAATGCATGCTTAATAATGGTAGTTGTTAAATTTTTGTTTACCTTTTTATATTTTTCCCAAAGTAAACAGTAAAAGTAGTGTAGCAAACCGTTAGACACCAGATATGATAATTTGAGAGTGCTGCAAATTTATACGCTATATTACATACGATGATACCAATGTGCATATTATTATATTACGATAAGCTATAGTACTTTTAAGATAGATATGTCTCCAAGAGCAAAGCATTCTTAATGTAATTAATGACAAAATATTTCAGATGTCCGATAAACACTGCCATTCAAAAAATCCACTTTGAACTGCTTTGGTGTGCACACTTTATTCTTATGAAATTTTTGTAAAGTAACTGCTCGCAAGTAGTCATACAATAGAAAATAGAAGCGACATAGATCCTTCCTATTATTTCACCATTGCATGTGTACTGTTTATAATGCAGCGGGTAAGTCTTTGTCAAAGGAATCTGGAATCATAACAAGCCAGCATACACAAAGGGAAGATCAAAAAAATGAGATTTCACAAAAGAACAGCGTAGATAAATCTTTTTCAGCAACTCTGCAGTCGCTCATGCTACATGTTCCTGACACCGAGTCACCGTTACCTACGACAGCAAAAATTGTATCTAGTAATATCAAAAATTCTCAAAAACTAATAGCCGCCGCCGATTCTTCAAAATACGACAATTTTATCCTAGCAGAAATGCTTGCTTCCGGTTGTAGCAATGCCTTTGTACGTGCGGACTCTGAGAAAGGGAAAGCCAGCATGCTGCAGCAAGAAAGTAATGCAAGCTTTACAGAAATGTGTCACGAATTTGGTATTCTATCTGCTGTCAAAGATACCTTTTTTGGCGGGACATCCAACCAAAATCCAGAGAACTGGAAAGGTGGGAATAAGGGCTCTTTCTTCAATTTTATGTATCCCGAGAATTCAGACTATCCATGGTCTTGCATGTGTGATGAAAGTGATCTTCGTGCCTACCGTGCCAAAGAACAAAAGTTTGTGCGTTGCCGGAATCAAGTGGATTTGTCATGGCAAAAAGTACAATCATACTGTGATTTGGAAAATCCTGCAAGTCGGATTTCTTATCCTAGGCCCTTCATTTATGCGCTTTTAATTGCTTTAATATCTCTTATATCTTTTGTGTTTCATTAATTGTGTTTATCAAAAGTGGAAAGCATTGAATAAGTAGCTGCTGAAACCTGAAAAAGAAGTAGGAAAATATTTCGAGTACGAAAGGATTTTAGTACTACTTGCATGTTACAAACATAGGCAGAGCGATTAAAGAGAAAGTTGTTGCTTACAATAATTAATTATTACTCTACCTTAATGCAATATATGCATTTCTCTTTTGATAATAAAGGAACCACAAAAACTTGACTACCATAGAAAATTATTTGTATTATAAGAAAAATAAAACTAATTATGCTGCACAAAAAAGAAGATACTGCATTCCTCATACAGCTAAGATTTATCTAGTTCTTTACGGGGTTTTTGCCCTTAAATTTCCCATCTACCGCGCTCTGTGTCTATTGGCAGATGCTATTGTGCAAACATTTCTTATTTGTATTCGCTGGTTACTAAATGCCAGCACTGTAATAATGCAGTACCGTCAACCATTACATTGTCATAAGACACTTTGCATGTTTTGCTCCCAAAATTACACTGCCATTACAAAATAATAACGGAAAACGAGCCGAATAAATAATTTGTAACTGTACCGTTTAGAAATTTGTTTACTTCTCTTTTGCTAGCTCAATAACTAGTCAAAAAATATTGCTGCGAATACAGTCTTCTTGTCGTGGAAGCATGAAGAAAGCATTGACTAAATTTGGATAATTAGGAGAAATGACAGAGTCACGCTATTTTAAAAATGATCGGATTGCGTCTCCTTGAGAAATAAAGCGCTCCCTTGCCATTTTTTCATTCCAAAAAGCCAATAGATACATATTACAGATTTAAGAGCAAATAAAGCTCTACTAAATGCTATTAAACGCGGCTTAAATGGCTACATAACAGTAATACATAATTTATGATGGAATTTATTCAAACTTAAATGCCTTATCGATAAAAAAAAGATACTGCAGGCATATTAACAGAAGCTAAAAATATATTGTTGACCCAATTCTTTTAAATTTTATACTAACTCGAGTAGATTTAACAATAGCCTTGCCTAACTGATGCAGCATAAGCAGATTCTAAACACTGTCAGCGCCATGCGGGCCAAGTCTTCTAACAATTAGAGAACGAACGTTGAATGCGCTACATATCATGTATTTGGTTCTTATCTACCAATAAGGAACGGCACCTAAAATGAATTTGTCTGTCCTACTGTATATCAATCACTCCCTTTTTGCTTGGAATGCAGTGGTGCCAAAATGCTTTCATCAGCAAATGAGAAAAGTCACAAATATCCGTACTTGTACAAAAGCAATGATAGCTTCAAAAAGAAACCTTGCACCTATTGTTCATGGAATATCTTTACACCCTAAATTTATAAGGATTTCACGTTTACATTGTTTGCCACGATAATCTTGCCAAACAAAAATACGACATGCAAAATTAAAATGCTTTCAAAAATAAATTAGACGCGAAGCCCCATGACTATGCGTATGTCAGATTCAGAATTTTTTAGTGTCAATTTTTCTAGATGCAGTACTTTTATTCAACCGGTTGCATCCACATCTCTAACATACTAGAAACATCTTCCAGCGATAATTTCTACATAAAGATTTTCTCGCGAACCACCTGAGGCCTCGAATTAGATAAAATATTTCGATTCCAGACCATAATAACTGGTCCTTTTCATTTTAATCACTGAAAATTTTCTTTTTTGGCATGCGAAATTATCTTATTTCTGCGCAGCATGCTCAATTTTCGCATTTGTCAGCAAAAAGCACAATAAATTTTTTTTTATGGTTTCGCTCTTCCGTTCATAACAACGAATAAGCTACTCAACAAATGCAAGAAGTTAAAGAAGAACTCATCTAACTCGGAAAACTGATTCGAATGAAACAGTGAAAGGCTTAGGAATAGCAGAAAAAACGTTTAAATAAGGTCGGGCGCTTTGATCTTCCCTCATTCATTTTTGTGAAGAATTAATATATAATAAGCTATAAGTTTCCCTGTCCACCAAGAAGCGGCTTTACACACTTTAGTGACGACCGAGTTTTTAAGCACGTGAAAAATTGTAAAAAATGGAAAAGGCTTCGGCAACATTTTTCTTCATATGCTATATTCATAAGAAAAAAAAGAACACCAAGCCCTGACCCATGCCCTGTAAAAAAAACTTTTGCAACGGAGGAAAATAAAACGCCTATAATGGAACATATTGCTAAGTGCCCTCGTTAAAAAATTTAGAGCGCGAATAAAGATTAAAGCGACAGTTGCTTAGAAATTTACAAAAATAGTCCATCCTTCATATCGATATTTTAGAGCTAAGAAGGGATACAAATCTTGATAAATAATTGATAGCGCGTGGAAGAAACGATACTGCAGAGAAACATGCAAAAAAGAATTTTCTTTCAAACTATTAAGAAATGAACACATTTCCACACTATAAGAAGTAGCACAGAGCAATATTCAACCTTTTAAGCCAAATCTCAAATCAAAAACAATATGCGTGCAGATGCAGGTTGCTCTAAGCACCTTTGAAACTAGTTGTTTCTAGATGCACAAAGTACTCCACCTACTGTTCCCTTAAGGATAAGAATAAAAAAAGCTTTCACATAATATAACATATCGGCACAGCCGCATTCAACTGTAAAAGTTCATTCTAATCCGTCACAAGAAAAATCACACACACAAAATAATGATTACATGCCTTACCACTTTGATTATCATCATTTTATATATTAAACTTATCTAGTGGGCAACTATAATCGAAGTTTTAGTAAATATATATAATCCGAGATACAAGGCATAGAATAGTTTAACACGTGGTGCAGGCTATACCATCCATTTCTTGCCATAATCTTTCTCTCGAAAAATATAAAAATGCCTTGAATCTACAGATACTATATCTCTCCCATCTTCAATAAAAAACAATACCGTATAAATCCAATAGGATTAAACGTCGTTACTCTATTCAACATACCAACCACGAGTGCCTTCACTGAGAACTGAATAGTAATTAACAGAGAGACAAGTGCTAAAAGTACAAATTGTGGGAATCTAGTATCAAGCAACAGGTTTATTCTCTACAACGGATTCACAGCTTCGAAGTAATAAGAAAGTGCAGCTCTAGCATATGCAATGTTGTTTCGTTCTCAAATATAATGCAGAAAAGCAATGAGAAAACTATATTCGTGTCAACCAATTACTCATATCCAAAAGAATATTACAATTGCTGTATACTATAGACAAAAAATTAATTCAGAGAAGAAAAAAGCTACGCCTTCATATATTTTTCAAAAAATATAACAGGCAAAGGCATTACGCAGGCTAACACTCACGAGAAAAAGAAGTCAATGTAGCAGAATTCAGCAGCGGGAGTGCGGATTGGTTAAGCGAAGAAAGAGTTTTGTGTGTGGATGAAAAAGGAAATTCTTCAAACGTAGGGTTGCTGGACTTAAAACTTGATGCATTATTCTGCAAACATTTGAAGATATAAAAAATACGTTAGAGGACTCAAATCTCCACAAAAGAACGCATCGTTATCACAACAAAGTACACTGTATCAGTGTATTAAAAAAACCTCCGTAAAAACGGAAATCGATAGAAATTAAGTATACACACTTCACCTCGAGACGTGGCATCCTTACTATAGTGCATGCACGTTCTTTGAGAAAAGAAACAAATTGTACCCTTCCCATAGAGAGCCCTTGCTTTCTCCACTCTCATATCGCATTTTTATGACCTCCCTTCCACAGTGTAGAAACATTGATAAGCTAGCATCCATCCAAAATATACCTGGGAGCTAGATTGTTGATGAAGATGCACTGCATAATTTTCTTCAGGACGAGATCCATACTTATCTTGTATTTTTTTGCTTTCAGTTGGATTCGCGTTTAAAAGCTGCTTCTCTCCTATTTGTTCTCCAGTCTCTCCTTGCATCGATTGCTCAGAGCTATGAAGCAAGGATACTTCTATAATGGGCTTGCCTGCACGCAGAGTCTCATCGGATATACACGGCGCAGGAAGGGAAAAGAGTGGTAATCCATCACTGAATGGTACCTCTAAATGCATCGTCGACGAATGTATCTCTTCATATGACAAATCATGCTTCTTGGAAGCTCCATTACAGAAGAATTGCTGCATCTTCCTAAAAGGGAAATGATCGGGAGAAACAGGGAAAATTCTCCCCTCGCCCTCAACCTCCGCTACGGCGTCCCCTCGCGGTGGTGGCAATAACAGGCCATACTCCATTTCCTCTGGCAAGGAAACCACGCCTGTGATATCTCCAAGACCGCTAGCAATTTCATCGTCATAGACAACACCACTTGGGAGAGGCAGCGTTGCCGTGGGGAATTCGAGAGTGGCATCTCTATCAGCAGCAGGAGATTCGAGTCCAGAGGACTGTCGTGCCACCACAGTATGCCCAGGGGAGGAATTCGGATGCTTTTCAGCCAAATAAGACCCTATAGAGGGGCTAGATAAGGAAGGCTGCCGTTCATCAGACTGGTTGACGGGGGGAGGATAGCGTGCCTCTTCCCCCCAAGTATATCCCTCCCTAGAGGCGTGGGGTACATCTCCACCCCCCAAATAAGGTCCTAAACGCGTGGAAAAATGTATTCCCTCCGAAGGGAGAGGGTGCGCCACATCAGGAGGGGACTGCCAAGGCTGGGAGTACATCCAAGGCGATGCAGACGCTAAGGGTACCATTTCCTGCGGCCACGATGAAACTTGAGGTGGACCTGGGTGCATAGTGGAGAGAGGCACGCCTTCCATGGGATAGGGGGCAGGCTGCATATAGGATACCGGGATATAGACCGGAGAATTCAATGAAGATGCTCCCATGTAGGTACAGGAGCTGCTACGATTAAATGCAGGGGTAGGAAAATTTTGAGGATCGTTGCAGCGTTCATGACGCATCACGGAGGGGAGAGAAAGCTCATGGGAACGGCGCCTCTGCGGGAGTTCATAGGGATAAGGCGTAACTTGCATTTTATCGCCGTCTTCTGGCCTATGGAATGCATAGGCATCAGGGGAGCCGAACGCATAGCATTTTTTACCACACCACGAAAATGCTGTCTCTCCAGGGGGGGCAGAAGGCATGGGGAGAGTAGGATAGGGGGTCCACGTATGCGGGCAGTCGCGGACATTCTCCGGATAAAGAGGAACTCCAGAGGGAAGTACGTACATACCACCCGTGATATCGGTCGGATAAAGGAAGGCAGCCGGATAGGGGGGAGCAGAAAGATACTGTGAGGGGGCACTCCTACCCCGTGAAGGGATGGAGGGATGTTCCTGAGGCCACTCAGAAGAATCCCGCAAGAAAGAATCCGGGGGGATTCCGGCCGCTTCAGGAGGCATAGCCTTTACAGAGGCTGTGGGAGGAAGGGAGGAAACAAGAGAGGGCTCACCTTCGGAGGGAGCACAACACACAGTGTCCACATTAATCGACTCATTGGGTTGCCTGTAGGGAGGCACCCAGAAGGAAGGAGGGATAACGGGTACATTGCAAGCATCTGGACACGGTAGATACAGCATCGAGCCATACCCTAGAGTATTTGGTTTCAAATGCGTACAAGAACCTGTTTGTGAAAGCATAACCGGATAGGAAGACTCTCGAGGGAGGGTAGGAGTGACCATTAATTGTGGAGCAGCGGTGTAGGGTCTCCCAGAAGTAAGAGGTTCATAGTCAACCCTTACAGGTAACGATGGAACAAAAGAAACGGGGAGTTTGGGCTGCAAAGAACGTTTGGTCCATCGTGGATTTCCAGAAGATCTCCATTCATGTTTACGCCTCCCAAGGGGATGCGGAGGGGATGGATGGGAAGTACTATTCCGTGGATGCATCGCTTCAGGTATAGCCAGCAGCGTGAATTCCTACGAGGAAGAGAATCATGAACAGGAGAGGAGAGAAGAATTTTAGGAAGGAAAAAACTAACAGAGATAACAAGAAGCGATCGAGGAAGCACACCGAGAGAGAGAGAGAGAGAAGAAATTAGAGCGACCCACTCGGTGGAATGGGTGTGTGAAGAGTTTTCAAAAGAAATGGGAGGATGCGATAACAGAGACTCAGAAGGGTAGCAAAACACGAGGTGTCTGTTTTGAGGATTGAATTTTTTTCTCTTCCCACACACTTCCCCCTCCTCCCTCCCACACACTTCTCCTCTTCCCTAAATTAAATAAAAAAATCAGCACAACTTACACTCGTAGGGCATTTCTCAGATCCTTGCTGTGGTGATACGGAGGAAGTTGCTTTTTCTTCACGAGGAGATGAGAAATCTCCCGTCGCTTCAGCGGAAGAACTTCTCTTCAAAGATCCTGTCGTTGTTTTGACCTCTGCCAATTTTCTCAAAATATTAGGAGTGGCAGACCCTGTGATGTGTGTATGTTGGTTACCAAATTTCATTCTGCGTTGTGCCACAAGCGCTTGGACATTCCCATCTTCATGCAATCGACTAATTTCATTTTCATCAAATTTTCTTGGTTTCAATTCTTCCACACCATGCGCATGCCGACAGGCATTCCCCGCTTCACAATATCCAATTTGAAAATATTTGCAGAGATCTGCAGAGAAAACATTTCATGGACTGTGAGAGGGAGGGAGGCGTATGAAGAGTGAAATCCTACAAATTAGAGTATTTACACTGTATTTTTCACACGAGAAAAAAAGAAACAAAGAATCCTCCCTATTTTTGAAAAATACGTACTGAAACTCAAAAAAGTGAAAATAAAAAATAGTCAAATCGCACAGCCATACATTTTAGACAAAAAGTAAACGCCCAGAGTATGGAAAAACTCCAAACGGCTCCAATTATTTCCATTATTTTCAAAAAGTAGGCATCCAATAATCTATTTTTGTACTTTTACTCTCTTTAACGAAAGCATCCTTTCATACTTTCTCACCCGTTTTATGATAATTTGCTGTAAAACGAAGCTCATGTTCGCCATGAGCAAAATGGCATTTATTCCCTTCTGGGCAGAATCCCTTCTATGAAAATAATTCATGAAAAATGAAGGAAATTTTCTTATTTATAATTTCCAGAGAGGCAGCCAACCCTCTCGCACTGTTTCCATCCCCTATAAAGAAAATTAACCTACCCAGGAGGCGGACACACCTCGGATACCCCCTTCTAGACTCTCGACCCTCGTATAAACAAGGAATATATAAGAAGAGAGAGAAACTTCGTTTCAGGACATATTTTTTCTAAACTAAGAATCCTCAAAAGTTAATAAATCATTATAAAAAAAAAAAAACAGAAATACAACCAAAACAAACAAGAATAGATTTATAAAGCTCAGTGGGATGCAATTGAACCTGTGTTTAACTTAAGAGAAGAAAATCGTATCTACTCACCATCAAATAAAAGCCCATAGTCAAACTCTCTTTTTTATGAAAAAAAATCCAAACTGAAAGAATTTTGAAATGTTTCTCATCACCACACGTATAAAAATTTAACACTTTCTCAAGCCTATTCAAATCCATGCAGAATCCCCAATCAAAAAATGTTTTCTGTATTACCTTACGAAAAACTTCACAGAGGCGAGTTCTCTGTAAATCAGGAATCTGACGTAATTCTGCCTCTGAGTGTGCAAAATAGCAATCTTCACCTTTTCTGCAAGTCTTTGTAGAAAGATGTGGACAGAGTTTAGTTTTAAAGAATTGATCACGTCCAGCAGAAATATGCACCATGATTGAAACGTTTTTACAAGTAGTTTATAAATATTATTCAAAATGAAGGATACTCAGGCTTATAAGGCTCTTAGTAATGAATAAATAAAAAAACACAACTCTGTAGAGAAAATACAGTCTATAGTATAAACCTCACTGTCTATATACTGAAAATACGTCTACTAGCAGAGTCGAGTCAAATAATCCATAAAATTTAGTTTTCTACTCTACAAGCAAGCACTCTCAGAATCCTATTCCTAGCCATTAAGAAGATTGGTTACTCTGCTGATTTTTTTCTAGATAAAAAAATACTTTTTGGATGAATTCTAAAGCAAACAAGTATTCAAAATGAGAGTAGAAGGAAACAAAAAGAGAGGGTCATACGTGCACAAAGGATGGCTACAAAATCATTGCACACAGTTCCAAATCCATCTACAATAGGCTAGAAAGATCACAAAGCTATGCACATAGATATCACTCAATCCACAGGGAATGAAAAATAAAATAATAAATAGGAGGATGGGGAGGATCTCTAAAAAAATAGTACAAAAAAATATAAGTTTAGATTCCATTCACAGGTTTTTAAAGAGATACGTATACTTTTAGAAATAAAATGATATTTTATGGATATTTTAATGGAAAAAAAAAATACACTTTTTATTTTGGCTTACACCTTCCAAAACAAGGAATCGCAGAAGTCAAAAAATAATAATAATAAAACTATAAATCAAAAAATGTAAATTGAAAACACACATCGTGTTGAATTTAATAAAACAAAAAAACAGTAGAAACTCTTTTTATAAAAATGGAAAACACTAAAATAGAAGAAACATAATTACACCTTGTATGAAAGGTCTGTTCTTGCCTATAAGAATTTCACTCAGACCTAAAAATTTTCTAACACATGTGGTGGAGTGGAAGAGGACAAACATTGGGTGAGTTTCTACTCCTGTTTATTCAAATTTCTTAAGCTTTTAGTAAGGAATATATACCATCACTTAACTTAACTATACTGAAAAAACAGAGAGAGAATCAATAAAATTTACACACGAAATGCCTGCGATGCTAAAATTTCATTCACCCACGCTTTATACGTATATTATATACATATCCACCCTAAACTAGAAATAAAAAAGAAGAAATCTTTGATGAAACGTATTTCATTCAATTTTGATTCTTAAAATACAACAATTTGGTAAGGCGTGGCAGTGTACGTACAGCGAAGCTCAAAAATAAAAATCAGCGGGATAATCAAAAAACAGCATTTTTAGCGCATTTTTATCTTCACCAACGAGCCCTATTAAAAATGGTACCTTTTTATATGAATTCACGTCATGAAATATAGTAAAATGTAGAGTTATCGAAAGGGAGTAGATCAAAACAGATATCCACTAAGTAAAGAATGGGAAAGGACAGCATCAGCCGATAGAATCACACGAATCTACTTATGAATATAACAAAAACTTAACAGAAAAATTTGGAGACGCAGGAATGCTTTATCACAGAAATGTATCTACGATCTATTCAAACAAAAAATTAAAGAAAAAAGGTAGGAGCAGATATTTTTGATTTGTTTTATGCGGCAACAGCAAAACATGCGAGATGTATGCTTGTGAGAGTCTAAAGATATCTCAAAGAAGCATCTACATCTACGAAGCAAGACTATTTTAAAAATTTTTAGGAAGCACTAATGAAGATAATACAAGAATTACAGGCAGCAATGCAGATGGATTTAAACACCCGTACATAAGATTAAGAGAACATTTTTTTTTTATAAAAATAAATAGGGTAAGCAGATAGAGCATGTGTTTGAAAAAATTGAATCATTGGAGTCATTTCTATAAATATTTCAAAAATGAAGCTACTTTACATGTCAAAACAATATTACATCTATTGAATAAGCACACTGTAATCACTAGAGCAATCTCGGTATAGGGGATAGATAGCTCATAAAAAATCAGGAAAATTAGGTAGAAACTCGTTACTTTAAATATCGAAACTTCCAATATTAGGCTTCCTCGTCACAATAACATAGAGCAAGCATTATTAGTAAATAGGATCCAAATTTCTGCTTTAAATATAATACGAGTGGAGATTTCTAAATTACTCAAGCACGCTATCAAGCAGACTACAGGAAAGGCTAAGAAGCCTCACAAACAACGGATACAGTAATGGCAACATTTCAAAAAAGCTGCATTACTCTTGTTTCGTCTACATAAATCATAACCCCACAAAGTTTAAGGAATACATGAACGTTGTTGTAGCACTCAACGTCGAGAACGGAAGGAAATAGGGGTGGGTCAGTGACAGGCAAAGCCAAACAATATTCGACGATAGAATAATAGCCTTAATAGTGCGCAATCCAAAAAAATTCCATTCAACGAATAAATAGGCTTTGCGAACTTCTTGGTATCGCAAGGGAGAATCAAACTACAAATTCTTACAAGTGAAAGATAGTTGGCAGTTTATGTCAACGAAATGCAAGTAGATTGCAAGCACGTCAAAAATTTGACAAAATTATCCCGCTCATAAGAATGCAGTCACCTGCAAACGAAATAATCTTAAAAGTGACCTACTTTTAAAGATATTTCGTTTGAAAAGAAAAGTTACAAGCTGTGAAAGAACAACCGAAAGAAGTGAATGGCATGAGAAGGAATTGCACATTCATCACCAATAAATAACACATTCGATGGTTCGTCAGCAAGCAAAATATTTCCAGTACAATGCAACACGTTTTATAAAAGAAGCGAAAACCCCAACATCGTCCTTCTTCTCTGCAAAAGTCCAATGACCGAATTTGAGAAAATGGCAGGGAAAGGAAGGAAAAGCATGCATAATTTTCCCAGCTGTTTAGGTGTGCAAGCAACCAGTGATCAAAATGTCACCAACGTTGAAGGCGCATTTTTTCTTTGTTGGTAATGAAGAGGGAATATTATCACGCTCTGTATTACGGTGGTGCATTGTCGCAACAATTGAGACCATCCAAACGTGCAACGACGAGCGCTGTCGAATGGTTCAGTTTATTACTGAAATTACGTTTATCCTGTTTCTCCTTCGTCGGCACACGCCAAATGCAAAATAGAATTAAACTTTGCGAACAGGCTACCTTGGCTATGTGTGAGGAAGTAGTTAAGAGTTTCTGTACTGCACCCCTATTTTCCATTTGGTCGATTCACCTACCTCCTCCCTTCGCCCCCACACTTCACTCCGACGTTAACCTGCACACACTCTCTGATATATCGCTCGTGCCTTGCTTAACGTAGTGAAGTAGGGCATAAAACGGGTGTATCATACATCACACATCACCCAAACGTGATAAAGGAAGCAGATGACAAAACAAGCAGCACCAACTGAGATTCAACTTATACCCTTTTTTGGGCGTGTGCTGCATCATGCACTAAGTTGAGTTAATGTTTTTACTAAAGTTATTGCTGTTCGTTGTTTTCGTGTGTTCGGATTAGTTTTACGAGAGATTGACCATGTCGCTTGGCCGATTGGACCTTTCATCACCTTCAGCCTAGTTTAAGTATTAACTGCTAGATCTATTTGTTAAATAATGCCCTTTTATTAGCATCCACGATTCCCATTCAAATTGTTGTTATTTAAAGTTTCCATTGGGTAGCTTCCACCAGTTTATGAGCTGTAAAGTGACAAAATGAAATTGTCATACAAATGACAATTATTGCTTTTATTCTTGTGTTTTTGTTACACAAACAAAATTAGCCGCAAGATATAGCACATACGTGATGCACTCACTCACTGCCTTATGGGGCAATGTCTTATGCTCACCAACTTCAACTTACTAATTACAACAAATTCCACTGGGTAAATGACCAGGGTGACTTGTCGTAAAGGAGCTTCATAAAAGCAATCCACATCTCATCCCAACTTCTGCATTTTATAGTCAATTTTTCAGAAGCGGTGTGTGAACGTGGTGTTTTCTATGAGTTGCTCTAGCGAGAATTAGTCACGCTCTGCCAGTCGTATACTAAAGACTTCGGCTGAAATAGTTCTTTTATGCAGTAGGATATTAGATAGGTTGATTCTCCTTATCTAAAGACTTCGGCTGAAATAGTTCTTTTATGCAGTAGGATATTAGATAGGTTGATTCTCCTTATCTCGTAAGGAGGGTATTTTTCTAATTCATACAATGAAACATAAACTTATTCTACGCTAATAATTACTGTTTGCGGAACTAAGTAAGATAATAAAAAAATAAATCATTCACTCCTTCATGCATCTACTTAAAACAAAAAGAACCTAAAAGAATATATATCTACCCCTACGTTAATACTACTACTCCTTCTCCTCCTCAACGGTGTGGAAATAAGTGCATCTTAGTTGCGGGGAACATCGGGTAAATTGTCACATAATTTCGATTGTTCGATATTGCGACTTTTAATGTTGTTACATCGCTTTATATGCACTGTGATACCCTTGGGGGGGAAAACAGGGGAATTGCGGATTGTTGGCTTAATTAATGTAAGAAAAAAAACTACGTAGTAAAAAGCTCATTTTAATAGCGATAAAATAATTATAACAATATAAAACATTAAGTAAAATAATTAAGAATAGGTAGTTCACTCTGTCGTGATACCATTGTTACACGGTGGCATTCATCAATAAAAAACCGAACAATTATATTTAAAAGAATAATCCACCTCCTTGATTAAAGCAACTGAGTAATTTTGATATTTTTGTTCATATCCCTTGTACAAATGATCGAGGTGTCAAGATTACATCTCAGCATATTAAAAAAATTTTATATACTAAGTTTATACTCGTACCTGAGAATAATATTTTGTGAGAGAGAGAACTGCAAAGAAATAGCATTTATCGCATAAACTTGACGCTTATCTAGACTAGCTACTAACACGATTGGTGGCTGAACTTTGATCATCTCGATAAATTCAAGTTAATTTTGAATCTTCTTAATGTATCATTAAAACATTAAGTATTAATCACTCTCTTGAAATCTATGCATGACAGAGTCCCCATCTTTTTTTTCGTGAGCGCAATTTATTGTTACGATACAGATGAAAATATCATTTTTCGTTTCGGTATAAATAATTTAAAAAACACTGTTAATTAAACACATAAAACATAAGAAAAAATTTTTGAGCTAAAAGAGCTTTACTATCCACTCGTAGCGGCTTAGCTTTTTCAACAGATTGTACAATCATTTGAATTATGAATTATTGGTGATTCACACACGCTTCACTTTGGGTTTCCCAAAGAGTAAGCGTTGCGTTGCAATAACTACTTTTTCATGTAAGACTGAGCAAAATAATCCGCAAAAATTTCTTGAAAAAAAGTATCTTTTACAAATTTCTGCATAGCATCCTTTATGGAAGTTTTAGAAACACAAAGGGGCATTTTCATGTTGGCTATCTTTGAAATTGAAGCAGAAGTTTCCGAAATGAAGTTGGGAGAAGCTGTTAACTCTAGAATGTTTCGTAACTTAATGCACATTTTCGTTCACAAGTGAAATTGACACCGCGCGTCTTTGCGGCAAATTTTTATTTCGCAATGAAGCTGTTTATTCAAGTACCACGGTTCCACCACTACACTTAAAGAGAGAGCTGTCTTTCTACTTGCAATGAGGAAACCAGGGCGAGATGACTTTTTGAATCGTCGATTGCTAGCTTCGTGTTCTCTGCAATATAATAGGTATGCAGCGTTAACCACTTTGTTTAATTTGCTACATCCATCTTGTAATTCTTTCCGTTGTGTAGGTAGAAAAATCAAGCGCAATATCCTTGTCTTCACGTAGTGCTTTTGACATGTTCGTTTGCATCAATCAATTCATAAGATACCGCCTACATTCCGTAATCAAAGTTATGGGGGCTTTTGAGCACTCCTTTCATAAGTTGAATAGTTTTGTTTTTTCAATGTTGAACTCTGCTTAGGTCGTTGTATTCCTTTTGCAAATGAAGCTTTGCTACAGTGTGGCTGTATTCAGGTGGCTCATTCGCTAAAATTTTTACAGGTATTTTTAAAAATTGCTAGGAGTATCTGAGATTTCTATTTCTTCAAACTTGTTTTTAATTTTGTGGATGCGTTCATTTCTGTTGTCTTCTCACATACTCGGAATTATGGGCTGTCTTCAAAGGATGCATGTTTCGAGAAAAAGTTGTCGTATCATCCGTCAATGTAGGTTAAGATCTTTTTCATTGTGCGAGAGAACCGCTTTTTACCGTTTTTTATTTGAGCGATCTTTTGAAGAAACAGCGAAGATTTTTCTTGCAATTTTTAATTTTTACTAAAGCTGCTGCTCGTGTAGCATTTCTTACACTAAAATCTTCGCAAATCGCACCCGGAGACCCATATCTTAACCTTCCTGATTCATTTTTTTCTACTTCTCTTTTGCAAAATGCATGCTGTGAGGATATTTGAATTGTTTGAGAAGAAAGAGAGGTTTTATGAAATAGTAGTGCATATCAAATAGTACTTCTCAAGTCCGATTGTATCTTTTTGATTGATAGTACACTCCACTCCTCGAATGTGAGAAGTTCAGTTTGTAGTCTCGTATTATAGGAACATGGAGAGGAAAAAATAATACATCCTTTACAATTTATCTATACACTATCCTCTTTATTCATTCTTCTTACTTGCTATTCTGAAAGAAGCGAATCTGGGCGTCGATAGGGCTATTTTTTTCAAGCAATTCTCTTCATAACGTGCTGTCTATTCTTTTTTCTCTGTTTCAGCTATCTTGTTTAATGCTTGTGAGATGATTCTTGGACTTGCTTGTCCTTCGTAAAGGATATTTCGCTATCTTTTGGAGGATTCTCTCAATACATCGGATGAGTGAGTGGGTAATCATTTCTTAGTGCAGACCTTCCTTCAGCAGTTCTGTTTAGGGGATGAGTCTTTGTTTTTCCATAGAAAATGGGATGGACTCCTCCAAGCTGTTGCATTTGCTACGAGGATTTAGCAACGAATGTCGTTGCTCTCTCTTCGTGTGGACATATCTTCCATGACAATTGGTATTATAAATTTCTTATCCCACTATAAAATAACCCAGAGAGTACTTTACAAACTCTTAATAGCCATTCTTGCCTTGTGTCATGTTATAAAAATGTTGACTGTGTGAGAGTTGGCTGTTAGAGCGCATAACGTCAAATTTATCTCTTCTTTGATAATATATTCACATGCTCTTATTTAATCCTACTTTATGCTTGTCTTTCATCTTCTTTTCTACTTCGTATTTTGTCTTGTATAGTTTTTCTATTCATTTCATGAAACTCTCTCTCTGTACTGTGATTCATCTGCGTGTAGCCTCAAAGACTGGCTGAAGAGAAGTAAATCTTCTGAATGGAAGTGCCCACTTTGTCGTTCTTCCGTTGCAAATAAATCAATTATTAAACTATTATTTAGTTGTTCTAAAGGTCAAAAGCTAATTTAAGGAAGTTTAATGCATGGCATCTTGTTTTCTTTTATGCTATACTCGGCATAAACTGTGGCTCTCTTTTTCTACTAACTCTCTCTTCTTCTTCTACTAACTCTCTCTACTTCTTCTACTAACTCTCTCTCTTCTTCTTCTTCTACTAATAACTCTCTCTCTTCTTCTTCTACTAACTCTCTCTTCTTCTTCTTCTACTAGCTTTCTCTTCTCCTTTTTCTACTAATAACTCTCTCTTCTTCTTCTTCTGCTAACTCTTTCTTCTTCTTCTACTAACTCTCTCTTCTACTTCTTCTTCTAATACGCATTTCTTTCCTTTAATAATGCATTTTCATAAACATTGCTTTGAAATTTTTGAGTTATCCTATTGAAATGACTCCGATATGCAAGTATATGCAAGAGAAAATTTTATAAATTCTTCACCCTTTATATATATCTCTTTTTTAAACAGAATTTTCAGAATACACACCCTGTAATGATGTCGAGGAGATAGTCACGATGAATCCAAAGGCCTTGAGGGTATAATTCCTATATGTATACTCCATTCTCAGTGTATAATTCCTTGTAATTTTTTCTTTTAATTTGGATGAGAGAGGCATTGGAAAAAGAGGGTGACGATAGAAAAGAAAATGGGAAGAAACGATACCAAAAGATTGAATTCCGAGTGTGAGAATCTTATAAAAAGAAGAGATTTATGAGGAAAAAGAGGAGGGAGGGGAGGAGGCATCTCTATGCCTCGCTTTGGATTCTGCAGGCTATTTCCTTCTTTTGTGTTGATATGTGGAGTAATTTCTTTTCATTGTATCTCTATCTCTGAAGGCTTTCTAATTGGATATTTTAAATGGTTGTTCATTTGTTATTTTATGATGGGTGTATCTCTGTCTACTATAACAGCTGCGGTTAAGTAAAGCAGAATCTGTTTTATCTGAGATGAAAATAGAAGAGAAGAAATTGATTTTACAGGCTGAGAAATCAAAAGTAAGTTGCCTTTACGTGTTTTTTCAGACACTACGTGATGATGTGCAGAAGAGAGAGAAAAATGATGGAGAGAAGAGAGTGATGGCATTTATACGAGAGATTCTGAGGACTTGGAATGTATTCACTATAAAGGAATCTCTCTACTCTTATTTTTTTTAATAATATTTTGAAGTATTTCTATTTCTTTCTCAAAGAATTCTCCATTCTTAATAATATTTTGAAGTATTTCTTTTTCTTTCTCTCTTAAAGTTTTAATTTCTTTACTTTCACAACACTCAAATAGATTTTTTTTTTTTTTTGCTCGTATTTCCTTCTTTTTCGAATTTTTGGATGATGTCAGAATGAAAGTATATCTGCGCAAGAAAAGCAAAGGAAAGTTTCAGCAGAATTGGAGACGGAGATCAAGGAGAGAAAGCGACTTCAACGTGAAAATATCACCATGAGTACAGCAGATAAATCAAATCGTGATCAAATTGTTTTCCTGACAACAGAATTGCAGAAATATTCAGCAATGGCGAATTAGTGCGTACAGAGTGTGCCTATGTTTATATTTTTCATAGTTAGAGTACACTTCTATGGCTTCTTAGATTTATGTTACAGAAGGAAGATGTTTTTCATTCTCAAATTAGGAAGGCTAGTAGTACTTTTTTAGTAGTTTCATCTTTTCATTTTTTTCATGGTGTATGGATTTATTTTTTAAATAGTTTGAAGCATACGTTTCGTGATGGCTCATTGAAGGAATTTGAGCAGCAACTTTCTCTTTCCGTAAGTTTGGGTTAGAGAGAGAGTCTCCATTCTTCTTTATTGGAGATTTAAAAAAGAAAAGAGAGAGAGAGGATGGCCACACCACTTGCCTCTGTAGAGGGTATGTACATCTCTCTAAAGAGGAGAATGAGACCTGTCTCTCTATATTTCTTAAATTGGAAGCAAAGAGAGGTGTTGGGAGGGTAGGAAGAGATACGAGGAGGCTATCGATGGCCTCTCTCTCTCTCTCTTTTTGCATAGGAGAGGGAGTTTTGTGAGTGTCACAGGCTTCAAATTTTTTTTTTCCAAGAGATGAATGACACAGATATATCTTCACATTTCACATAGAAGTGATTGTAGGTGTTATTTGTGTATAAGGATAGACTGCATACTCTGTTTAAAAATTGGATAAAAAAGGAAGCAAAGTGTTTCTATTTGTACGTCTAATCTGTGAAATTGAATTTTTTTTTTTGTTTTGGGATTTCTTTTCTGTGATTTTTTTTTTTTTTTTTTGGATTTATATGGAACTCTCTGGGAGGGTTTTTGAAAAATTGTCATTTCTGTTAGTCGCCTCTTTGTTAGTTCTTTCGTTCCTTCTCTTAACTTTTTCATGGATTCCTCCTCATTTAGTAGAATTTTATTCATTTCCTTCAAACCGTGTGTGTTTTCTGTTTTGATGGATATAGATTTCTCCTACCGAAGCTTTGGCTATGCAACATCAAGCATTTTTAGATGTTAAACGGTCAGTTTTACTCCAATGTGTGTAAGGAGCAAACTAAACAACGCAGAGATTGGATAAAAAAGAGGAAAGAAGAGGAAGGATGAAAGTTTTGTGAGAGGAAGTTGTGTTTTATAGAAAGAAAGTGCTTCAATTTTTTTTTTTTTTTTAAATTGAAGAGAGGTATATTTTTTTATGCGTTTAAGCTGCTGATGATAGTATGCATTTTTCAAATTTGGAGTGGATGCTTCTTCCTCTCTAATTATTTTATTTTTTGTTACAGATCTTTGACACGTGTGAAAGGTGAACGCGATCATTGGAAAAATCTCTGTACTCAAAAATCGAATTCTATTTGTGCTTTACTTGAGTAGGTGTTTGGAGTAAACAAAAGAAGAATTTTTTTTTTTTTTTGCTTGGATGTGGAGGGTTCCTCTTCATAAGCTGTATTTAAAAAAAATGTAAAATAGGATAGAATTCTTTGATTTTTTTAAAAATATATTTTCACGTTGTGGCTCTCTTCTCTTCTCAGAATCAAATTATTACAGGGATAAGATTTGAAGCTAACGATGCTGAGAAAAGAGTGTTGGCCGTGTTCATCTATTTTTCTACTTCTCCAAAAATGTTTTTGGAGAAATTTGAATAGCTGTCCATTCCCTATGTCACTGTACGTGTGTTCTTGCTTTGTTTTATTAGCTCTTTGAAGAGGGAAAAGCAAGGTCAGGATCAAGAATCTCTTAAAGTGGATGAAATTTCTTTTGCGTACGTTTTTTGCCTCAATACTACTGGGTCTGCTGGGTGATTATTTTCTTCAATTTCTCTTTTGTTTTATTTCTATCTTCTCCCTCTTCTAGGTATATAGGAGACGTGTTCATAGTATATCTATCCTCTCCCTCTCCTAATTATAGAGAGAGAAGGGCGTAGGGTGTATACTCTCTACTTTCTATTTTTAACGAACTAAAGTGGAATTTTATGCACCTCTGTTCACGTTTTTTCACACACACAGAGTGTTTGTAAGACCTTAATTGTTATCTCCTTGATTGTTGAAGAGCATGGCTGTTGTTTACCCAAAAATACTGCCAGTAGGATAGATTTCTCTACACTAGAAGTATAACACACACTCTATAGAGAGTTAGAGTGCCTGTAGCCGCTTTACTCAAGATTCTCTCTGCGTGTGTGTGTAGTGAGGATTTGTTTTACCCCCCTGTGAGCACGTTTCCTCGTACAGGAGCCAATAGGAGCCTTGCTGGATCAATCCTTCCTCCTCATCCTTCTTCTTCTAACAGCAAAGCGGCAGCAGCACCTCTGCGTCGATCGCAACGGCTAAATATACGTTCAGCCAAAATACCCCCGCATTTTTGTGAGATAAATGAAGGTGAAACATCCCCTTCTACATCTTCGAGGGTGATGGGAGTGGGTAAGACCGTGTGTGCTTCGCCTCTGTACACGAGGACTACCGCCTCCCCTCCTTTCCAAGAGGGACGTGTCGAGCCCTCTGAAGATGCTTCTAGGGTGGCTGCCGCATCAAAGAGAGGGTCTACGTCAGTAGAGGAAGTAGGGAGAGCGCAATGGCGTGGTCAAGCCTCTGCCTCATCAGATGAGCGACGAGAGGCCAAAGAAGATATCCAACATGTGCGTCATCTCTCTACATCGATGAGGAAACGTCTTCTTCCTACCTCTGTTTCATCGTCTCTGGAGGTTGCAGAGGAATTGCTAGCAGATTCTTTGGCTAAACGAGAGAAGAAACATACAGCGATGCCTGATGCAACAGCCATTGCGATAGAAAGAATGTCCTCTTCAGAGACCCTTGTGGATTGGCAGAAAAGAGAGGGCAGTCTTTCAACAGATCGAAACGATGAAAATCATCGTCTCGATGACACCACCGATAGCATCCTGGATCCTCTCCGTGAGGGCCAGATGGGAGCAACGTGTGTTTCCTCTCATACTACAGAGTCCCTCGGTCTACCAGAGGGCTACGCTAGCATGGCTGACTCCATTGTGCGTGAGGAGGAGGAGATATCTTGTTTTGTTCAAGCACAACATCCGTTGGATAGGGAATCGACGAAGTATGTGAATGAAGCATCTTTCTCCTATCCTGTGGAGCAGCCACCAAGTCCCACAGAATATGATGAGCTCTTCAATTCCTTGAGTGAAGCCTTTGAGAACTATTCGTTTCCACAACCCAGGATAGCAGACCCCTTGCGCCAAGAAGGAGCTAGCCTTGTTAATTTTGATGCAGGAGGAGATTTGGTAGAAGATTTTGCTCCGAGCAGCGCACTAAATTTACTTTCCTGCCATGGCAATGCTTCTTCCGTAGATGTCTCTTCTATCTCGAAAATTGATTTGCATGGGGAGGATGTTCACGCAGAACGGTTCTCTCCTTTTTTGCAGGCGCCTGCTGTGGACATTTCTACCTTTTTTGGTGAGGTGGAAACAGGCAACGCGTTTGAGGAAACATGTAGTCCCTCTTCAACCACTCTGGATTCTTCTTTCGACGTTGAGCGTACCTCCGCTGGGCCGGTGGGTGTACATAGGTTATCATTATCTCAGCGGCTTGCTCTGAAATCTCAAAAGAATTCTCCGCGCAAAGTCAGTTCCCATCCACAAGATGAAATCGAAAGGAAGCCTTTTTACAAGCGTATAATCTCTTTCTTAGGTGGGAACAATGCCTCCGATGATTCCCCCGTTCAATCAGAATCATCCAAGCCTGCAAGTAAGAATTCTACCGTGCGCCAAGCAATTTGGGAAAGAAGGTAGGATCTATGTGCTGCTGAAGGCTCGTTGGAAAATCGAATGGGAATGGGTTGTATATGTGGCTCTCCTTTGCGATGCTCTTTCTGAAATTATTACCTCAGAAGGTACCGCATGGAAAATAGCTCTTTTCCCAATCTAACATTTATGAAATGTCTCTTGCAGACACCTTTAACGCTGACGTTTCTTGTTTCGGTGGAAATACTGGCCATGCTAGTTCTTCTCCAGATCCATGTTCTACTACCATCGGGAAAAGAGATCAGCTCGGCATGTCCTCTGCTGATGGAATGGAAAGAGCCTCTCCAGGAATGGCTAATGACAACAGTGCTGCTCACTGTGTTATCGACTTGTGTCAAGGCTCCGTTGATAGCGTAAGCATGCTGTTTTCTTCCAATCACTGTAAGGAAATAGGTTCCTCCCTCAGTCTGACATATCCTGTGTTGAGCTCTGAGGACGCTTGCAATGTGTCTCTAGAAAGGTCAGAGTTGTGGGCATCATTGTATGATCAAACTCCTTCTTTCCATCGAATTGAAAGAGAAGTCGTTATACCCTCCTTGGAGTCGCGATCACCCTTGTCATCTTCTACAAACGTGAATACCATTCTATCATTCTCCTCAGAAAAAATAAAACATAATCACTCTTGTCATTCTGCTGAAGCAGACACTGCAATGAGCAGCAACCATCACCCTGTTTCGTCTAACATGAGAGCTCATAGTTCGTTAAAGGGAGTGCAAGATTCTAGTAGTAAACAAGGGTTATTAGCTATTGCTAAAAAACAAAGGAGAAACAAACCAGTTGCTTCTGGATCCTCTTCCAAGTTTATGTTTAATTGGCTAGCCAAGGCAAATTCTACCAGCTCATTACCTGGCTCTTTTCTCGAGAATGAGTGAACATTTTGGTCATAAGCACATGAAAAAGGCATACTTCGGATTGTGCGTTTTACCTAATTGATCCACTTTAACTATCAAATGTTGACTAATTTGCAATTTTATTTCGTTTGACAATGAATGATATTTGGGTTGCAAAAGACAGCGATTTATTTAATTTGTGTTAGTTTGAGTTTGTTTGAAAAGCTCGAATCACCCATGAAGGAGCAATAAACTCCTTAACACTTTATTTTTTATAATGAGCAGTTTTTGCTACTGCGCGTACTGTTTCTGCCATGAATTAGCATTCCTCTGGTAGCACAGAAACGAAGCTTTATCCCTTTCACTTACGCTCTACAAGAAAATGCAGTTTTTGAAAAGATATCTTTCACACACTTTGTGAAGTTTTAACGGAGTAACTGATGTTCTAGTGGCTTTGTCTATATTGTTGCACTAAGCAAAATTATTTAACTGACCATGATGCTTACCAGTTTTCACGTATAGTATTGTTTTTGTTGAATAACGTATTAAAATGTCGCTAATGTTCCTTGTAAGTTGATCATTGAAAGCGCTTTCTTTCTCCAATATATTTCTATCGTCCACTCTATTGCAACCGTACGTCAATAAATGGAGCATTAAAAAATTGATGAACTACACGCGAACGTAAGGACCGGAATTTTCATCATCTACGCATCTCTTTGGTGTAAGGAGCATGCTGTATAGTTTGCATAAATTTTGGTAAAGCGTTACATCAACTTTAGAATGCGTGCAGTAAACAGGTATTACTAGAAAGGGCAAAATGCGTACTCAAAATCCAAATTGGGCGAGGAAATCATTCCCTACCGTTAGCACGAAAGATATAAAAGGTAGGTAGGCCACTTTACAAGCATTCCATAATATCAGCGGGATAACTGCGAACGCATGTAAACAGTCTGTACAATATTCCTACTTGTTTCTGTGATCAGGAAATGCCTGTAAACAATTGCACCACGAAATTGTTCCTAATATCCCATTTCCCCAGTTTTTGTAAAATCGACTCACTAAAGCACTGTCTGCATAGTGAGAGCATTGCCGTTTTAGGTAAACTGCACAGCATCCTGCATTGATTCATCATCAATTTTTTGTAGTAATACATCGATAAAAAAATTCAATTTCTTTATACCTGTATATCATCATTGCAAAGAATGAAACTTAAACTTTGCACTGCTTTTTTTGACAAGTTATCAGAAGATTCAATCTTCGCTTGCGTGAATGCGGTAAGGTGCCCCCCAAGTAGAAGATTGAGGATATAGCGAAAGGCCTACGTCACAAAATGCTTCCTTTAGAAATTTTGGACACTGCCAAAGTAATACTTTATTGAAAACTCTATTTCGTTACATGACCAATAGTGCATTCCACTCATTTTTCATTTGCATTTCTTAAAAAGCGCTCTCAAAAGAATGGGGTAAAACCGTTTGCATTCTTTTTTTATCCATTTGGAATCTTGCGCTGTCTATCCTATCAAATACTTTGATAACTAATGCTTTGTAAATGAAATATATTTTTGTTGGAAATAATTCATACAGAATTCTTTTTTGAACTGTATGCTTTACGTTCTAATTGCTTGCTCTTTATTGTATGTGTGTATACTT
This sequence comes from Cardiosporidium cionae, assembly GCA_015476325.1. NCBI lineage: Eukaryota > Apicomplexa > Aconoidasida > Nephromycida > Cardiosporidium > Cardiosporidium cionae. The sequence continues at coordinate 121,470 of JADAQX010000040.1, forward strand.
TTTTTGCTTCTAAAGACCGCTCCAATTCGATTTTTCTGTACAAAGGGAGTTGTCTTATAAGCCACAATGATTACTATGATAGTTTAAACGGTTTGATGCGTCTCAACTTCTCTTTCTAATATAGATAATACATTAAATTGCAAATTATTTCGTTCTGCACTCAAGAATGAGGATGGTTGTGAATCATTTTCTTGTCTATTTCATTGCTTAAGAAACAATTAATGTTTTCGTTGATTGTTTTCTGTCCATAGTATGAAAAACAATTATCAGCTATTCCCCGGTAGGGCAAATTTATTAATGACGGCGGTGGAGGGAGATTGGGTGTACATCCATCCGCTTTACCACTTTCTTACGCTGAGGAATGTTGCTTCCTTATCACTTTTTTCATCGTTTTTTCTTGAACACTGTCCCATGTGTTTGAAATACAGAAGGCAACCGCAAAAACGTCTGGTTATCAGCTTTCCACTATTCTATGGCGTCTGTTTGTTGTACCGTGCTTGAGAGGCATCCTGCGGAAAAGCGATCCCTATATTCGCTATGTTAGTAAAGCATAGTTCATCAACAAGTATCTGTATCTTTTTTACTAAATAGTTATCTAGAATAAACTCGTGTGTAGAAACAGGTTGTTCTTCTTTTTCTGTAAGGAATTGCATTCTTTTATTATATTCAACTAGAAACAATTTTTGAGCTGGAATGTGTGACAATTCCCCCCTACGTTGAATTTTTCTATTTTCTTTGTGGCTAATATCATTTCTTTTCACTACTGTAAAGTTTTTGCTTCCTAAAAATTATATCTTTGCTCTGGGCTATGGACTGAAGATTAATGCGTTACCTCGTTTATGTTGTACGGCATTTCAACTAAAAAAAAAGTATATCCCCCCCTTTTTAGTTTGTTAATATATATTGCGTTTTTCATGTTTCTTTTTTGACATATGCTACTCTTTTTGTTTTATCCTCACGCATTTTATGATTCCTACTGAATCATAAAATGCGAATTGAAATGGGTGTTGTGTTACGGATGCAAAGATAAAGACACCGTTGATAATTTTTTTCAATTTCATATTTGTTTGCCTTTTCTGTATGTTGTAATGATATAGATGAATTAGTTTGAACTCTTTGCATTTTGTTATTCAAAAAAAGCATAATTTTTTGAATGTGGTTGCTTTCTACCACGAATAGGTAGGGGATTTCGATTTTTTACTAATTTCCTCATATCTTGGAGCTTTGCAATACAATCAGCTTCAGCGTCTTGGCATTACGCACGTATTATCATTGGGTCCCTGTCAGCTTCCACATTGTTTACTAACTCCTTTTGAAGGAGAGATTAAATACAAAGTGTTGCCTTTTCGTAACTGTCTTGAAACGGATTTACTCTCTTGCTTAGGCGAATGTTTGGATTTTATTGACAGTTCTACTGCTGCTGGGAGTCAAAATAAGATTCTTGTTCATTGGTTAGCATGCTCAAAGAATTTTACGAATATCATGCCAGCGTATACAAGATGCAAAGCAGTATATAATTACGTTATTCGTATTGAGTCATTGAATCTCTAATATCGTTCCATTCATATTTATATGATGGGAGCAATATATGTGATTCTCTACTGCTTTAAATTTTTCGCAGTTTCTCGGGACACTCACGTTCAGCGGCTGTCTGCTGTGCCTATTTGATTCGAGAATATAAATTGTCATACCGCCAGGTTTTTTAATTTAAACTTCTTATTAGGAAATCTTGTGTGTCGCTGTCATTGTAGAAGTGAAAGGTTTTGTTATTAACATTTTGTTGAATGTTACTTGCTTTCTATATTTATGTTGATGAAATTTGGAAATATCGTGTCTGAGCGACTAAAGTAAGAAAAATGAAGTGGAAGTAGGCTATTTTCTTGACTGAAGCATGTTGTGTACTATTTCAGTCTCTCCAGCTGCTACGAACGAGTCATCCCGACGTGCAACCTAATCCAAGTACGAGAGACAAATTGTTTAGATTGTTTTTCTTGAGAGAAGATACGTTCAGTCCTATTATCCTGTATGTAAACCAAATCGGGAACGATCTAACAAAATTCGTTACATCTGTTCACGAAGAAAATTTCTTTCCCATTAAATGAGCTTTATTTGTACGATTGCATTTCCTTCTTAATTCTCTGCACTCCCATATACTTAATCCCATGAGTTTTGGGTTAATAGTAACCTCCAAAGTTCTTTCTTTTATTGGAGGTAGCATAAATGCATTCCTTCTTGTCATTTTGTTTGAACATATATACACCCTTACCCTGTCTTTTTTACTAAGTGAATTCTATATATTTTGTAGGTAAGTTTTCTGTGGTTGGAAGTGTTATTGAAATGCTCTGGTTTGCATTTTTTTGAAAATTATTTGTACGCATTTAGTTCTTTCAGATAGTCTATAGTCTATATTTCCTTCTTTTAGCTTATTTTTATTGGGTAGGAAATCCAAACATTTGGGATATTGCCCCTTAGTTTTCCAGCTTGATCGCATGATGTGCACTATTGATTTAAAGTTCTGTTTTTATATATTTAGGTTTTGAAATGCAATTAATACAATATCAGGCTGCTCATATTCAAAGATAACGAAGCTGCATTGTACTTATTCGTTTGCTCAAAGCACCACTTTCGTAAAGCATGTTTTATCTTTTTGTTTTTTTATGTGCTATAGTTTAGTTGGTACTGTTATAAAAGTGTGTGAAATAATTGCACAATCTGCTTCTGTAACATTTTTAGTTATAGCTTATATCATTTTATGTTTGTTTATGCCATTTTAAAAATTTATGTAGCGTATGCTTCCGAAATTTGGCCAATCCAGTGATTTTTTGGATTGCTCTACAGGCTTTCCTGCAATTTTTACAACATTATTTTACTGAATACAGAGCTTGGTAATGTATGTTCTTTTTTACCTTACTATAATGCTTTGAACATTATTTTGTTTGTATTCGTTTAGCGGCAATGCTTTCTTTAACGTAGATGTTTGTTTTAACATAAATGCTTTAGAAACTACGTTGAAAGAATGAATTTTTTTAGTTTATTATTTTCTGTAGTTTTATAGTTTTATGTACGAACCGAAAAGTCGAATTGACTGCTTGGACGTGCTAAAAAAGTTTACTTTGATCTATAGCACTGGAGAATGTTACACCTCTTCTACTACTTTTTTTAGTTTTATTCCTTAATTTGCGGCTACTTGTAACAAACATAGCAGCTTCTTCATCAGTTTTAATCATTTGATAGGAAGCGCAAAGTTTTATTGGATCCTTATAAAACGCTGCATAATTTGAAGGTCTCTGTTAATTCCCTCATGCTAAAAAGTTTTTTTGAAATTTTTCACTGTTTTTTGTTTTAAAACAATTTGATTCATTTTTCTATATTTGAGCTGTTGCGGCGCTGGACAAAGATGCTGTGTAAAAATCTTCAAAATGTCTATGGAGAGCAGCATCTGCTTGTACCACTCCTTATATTTCTTTGGACTTCCTTTTTTTAACTAAATATTCTTGGTTGTTTTCAAAGATTAGGGTCAAAATTGCAATTGAAGAGAAACAACTGCTAGATAGAATAGAACATCCTTTTTAAGTATGGAGTAGAAAGATTGCTCTTGCAAGAATTTGTTACTAATCTGTTTTATTAGTAGTTTTGTGTGCTGCTGTTTCTCTGAAAGCGAAATGCTATCAATTTATGCTGGTTATTCATATTTTTTCCTGCAAAAAATACGTGACAATTACTAGCAATATCTTCTCTGGAATATCATTGCAATTGACATATTGTGGTTTTTTCCTATTCTCGAGTTTTGAAGCAGCTACGAACTAAAGTATACGTGAATCTGGATAGTAGAAGTGACAAGTAGTGTATTATTATCATTTTGCAACGGTATGTTAGTTGCATTAGACACAACATTGCAGCTAATTTTAAATTGCGTTAGATAGGATTCACTCTCCAGATGCAATAATTCTATTGATTTTGGAATTTTTTTTGTAGCAAAGCATCGCCTTCTATGCAGAAATAAATTTGTAAGGTGGAAAAATTCACGTTTTCTTGTTGGATTAAATTATTTTTGAAATTTTGAACTCTAATTAAAATTTAAGGACGACTCAAAAAGGGCAAATTACAGAAATTAGATAAGCACTATCTTGTAATTATGTTATGACCTCCTTGCACCGGTCTTATGGCCTCATACTACTGTATTGATTTTTAATGTAGCATGTTTTTGATTCTTCGTGTGGGGGAGGTCGCTAAAGCTTAAAGAGATAGCGAACCAAGATATTTACAGTCAAAAATGGTATTGGATCAGAGGGTGGCTTCGTAAAAAAGTAGATTTGAAACAATTGCGAAATATTTTTAAAAATTGCAGGCTTTCAGCTCCAAAATTCTGCTCTTGTATCTCAGCTCGCACCAAATTATTTTTTTAAAATATTGCAAAGATATGAGTGCTTACCAAATTCTTGTTGGCTTCAATTGATGTAACGTTTCTGCAAATTTGAAATTTGTTGCATCAAATATCTAGTTTTCTATTTCATTTCCCTTCATTCACTAAGTAATGAGTCGTGAATTCCATTCACCATTGGAGCGTGCCAAGAGCTACGTCATGCATTCTACTACACAATTTTTACTTTTTTCCGATGTTTCTCCACAAAATATTAAGCAAATTCACGCTTACCAAAACGTAGAAAGGATAAAACAAGTGTTGGAAAACTGTTTGTTGAGCCCACGTAATGAAGGAATCTACCGGGCATACAAAGAACCAGCAGCTGAAAATCCATCGAAAATCATTTCTGTAAGAAATGGAGGCATACCTGATGAAGGCTTGATTTCTGAAAAGCATTGTAATGAATCTCTTTTTATCATCAGCACTGCAATGCATCGTCAGATCATCTCAATATATAATCTTGCGAATCTCCAATTTTGTCTTCAAAATAGTTTTTCAGATGCTAAAACATCAACATTTTTGTCAATAATGAAGAAAATTGGAGAGGAAACAGAATTAAATCACTATTGCAATTTCCAACTGTTAAAGCGACTTTTGTTGTGTCATTCAATTGATAGACCACCCTTCTCAATACTTGTATTTGATCGGACTGACTTGGAGCGAATAGTGGAATATACAGTATACTCATTCTACAGACATTATGCATTGTTTCAGTATGCGATGACATTGCAAACAGTTTTTCAGCAAAATTATAAGGCAAATATTATTACACCAAGTAGTAAAAAATGTGATTGCAATATTCCAGATTGTGAAAGTTACTTTTTATCAAGCAAGGCTAGAATTGGTGAGTAGCTATACTTCATAATCTCTCAATATTGATTTTTCAGGCACTTTTTATAGCGGCATTTTTATTGGCTTGAAAGCTTTGCTACTATTTGCAAACACTAGTTTACACATGCTGTGATCCGTACTTTTGCTTGCATCAACTTATAAGCCAGAAATTCAACTTTGCTTATCGAATAAAATTTACTTGTTTCAGAAGATAGAGGGCTAAGAATAGCACCGTCTATATTTGTGGCAGTAACCATTTTTTAGCAAAAAAGAAAATGATACATGATTTTACATTTTGGGAAAAAGTACAATACTTAATTTTTCATACCCCTGTAATTCCGAAAAGGATTATTCCTAAGTAAATTATATGATATGGCAAAATTGTTTCTTATTATTCGTAAATCAAAAATTTTCATAAATTAATACTATCTAATAGGTAGATGTGTGAAAAAATATAAATATTTAGCTTTACCAATAATTATTGTTTCTATGGCATTCAGACAAAATAGACAAATCCATATCTATTCGGTTAAATCCCAAAATTCAGGAGGTAAGATTAAGATGCATGCACATACTCCTTCACGTTTTGTTAAACTGACTAAAAAATTGTTTCACCTTCATTGTGTCTTTTTTACTTTACTGTTTATTCCCAATTTTTACATTTGTAGATAGGAGTTATTTTGGATCTTTTCACTGATGCCGCTTTTTGTATTGTAAAAGAAAAAGCTTTGGAATTATCAGAAAAAAAAATTGTAAACGACTACAATAATAGACATGACAACAAAAAGGAAAGGCACAGAAAGAAAAAAGCTAACGAAGCTGCAGATGCAAATTTTTGAGTAGCTATGCTGTTTGATTGCTACTCGCTTTGCTGTTTTTAAAAGTTTAATGAAGTAGCAAATTATTAACCATTATTGTATTTCTTAATATTAAATGTCAAGTTTTAAGCGCAAAAAAATCTTTTTCGTGAGCTTTGCTTTACAGCACTTACCTCAATCAAGTTGTTTCACTTAAGTCAGCTACATAAAATTTTATTCACTGGGAATAAATTATTCAAAGCGATTTTGCAGTGCCATGATAAATTCTACTTCTCATTCGCTTTTTATTTCAAAAGGAAAGTTGCGCCGACTAAATGAATACTAATCCATTTTCTCTCTTCCATAAACTAAGAAACTTGTTCATAAAAAGAAAAAAAGGAATACAGAATAGAACAAATAAAACAAGAGTTACTAGAAGTAAAAGTATTAAGTATATTCCCGTTCCAAATATTATGATGTTTACAAAATTTTGAAGAAATGTGTGCTTCAGTTTTAGAACACTTTATTTGTTAAGTGCAAATTGGAAATAATGCGTATGACAAATTAACAACATAGAAGAAGAAATTTGTCAATCCGTAAATTAAGAAATGTTCATGTTTCATGTCTAATTGTTTTTTTCAAGTTATTGGAATTTTAAATGGAAAGAGCTGCGCTTGGTCTTCAATGCTTAAAATTTAAAAAGTGCTTTTTAAAGCTGAAAAGGGTCTAATTATTTTTGCTTCAGCTAGCTAAGGCATGCTTAGTTTTAATATTACCGAGTTTTATTTATATTTCACACACAGCAGTAAAGCAGTTACAGTAAGTTGAAAAAATGAGAAAGTGTTTAAGGAAGGCACTAGGAATTACTTCAGCTTAACTATATTCTCGAAATATGTTCATCATATTTTTTACTTTTCTGTAAATATTACATTGTGACAGCATAATCAAAAGATCTTGAACTGCTACAATCTCTGAGTCTTATCATTTTTTGTTTTATCTGGAAAATTACTTGAAAGATTTTTTTAAGGAAGCTTCATAACAATAAAAAAAAAATATAGTTTCCTAAATAAACAAAAAAGCTTGATTACTGGTACTGTTGAGCGTGAAATGGGTAATATTCGTAAAAACTTTACAGTGAAATTTTTTGTGAAATATGCTGCTTCCTTTACATGAGAGCAAAGAAGCAATTGCATAAAGAAAAAAACAAGATTTCGTTTTGATGGTTCATATGAAGCTGCTTTTTGCGTTGCTGGTTGCTCTATTCATTGAATCACATTACATGATAAGTTGTACTGAATTATTTTGTGAAACTGTAGCTTTTATCTTTCAAAGAATAAATACTAATGGAGGAATTAACACTTGTTTTCATTCTGTCGGATACAAAATGTACGCACCAAATGAGAAATTTTGTCGGGCCAAAAAAGAAAATTTCCAGCAACCTAACTAGATAGACACTGCAAGCTTTGATTCAACAAAGAAGCAATAACAAAATTACAAACTGAAACAGCTACTTATAGCAAAAATTTCCAAATGATGATTAATAGGTATATCCATGACCCTGAGCAGCTTATGATACTTTGAGACAGGCAACGATTTAAATGTTGCTGTAGGTGTGCGCAGTTACAAGAATTTGCCAATATACGCATATGGCAGAAGAAGACATTTCTGGATAAAAATTTACGGCCTTCCGTAATAGATTATTGCAATTCAACAAGCATCCTTTATCTATCTTTATCAAGCGTATACCTTGATTTTATTTTTCAGTTGGTATACCTTTTTATTGATGAAATTTCAGTAAGATCATTTGTAATAAACATAGCAGATGTATCACACAAAAAAAAATGCATGAATTAAGAAGTATTTGAATGTAGAAATGGTTTATCATGTTTTTTGAATTAAAAATGAATTTTTCTAAATGACAGCTGAGAAAATGCAGTTATAATTTAACAGACAAATATACTTTAGGTGAAGTATGTTTTTTGCCCTTTCAACTTCTCATTTTACCCATCAACGCAGGCTACACATGTACTGAAAAGGCCCCTTACATTTATTCTCAATATCGGAGAAGTTACATAGCTTTATATGGTTGTGCTAGGTTGCAATATCCTTCAAGAACAGCATGCGTTTCGTACAATAAACTCAGGAAAGTAAATAAAATAACAAAGATAAGCATTTCCGTTGGCACTGCTCTTTTATAGTTTGGTATTCCATTCTTGTTTTTATTCAATCCGCTTGAATCGTTGGATCTATATTTTGCCGACAGTAGACAGGACTTGACCCACGCATGTGTGCGAGTACATAAGTGAAACCACGAGAACGCAAGTGTTGAATCCACTATAATGATTTTCCTAAACTTGCAGCTGTAGTGCTGCTACGCTGACCACCGGTTCTCCAAAGTATCCCACGGCTGAATAGACTAGTACTTCATTTTATATACGTAAATATAACGCATATAAAAACACAAAAATAATTTATCCATTGCTTCCTTACCAGTCTGAAATTTTTTTAAAGTAAGGCAACATCAAAATATAAATCTTTCTAAAATTCATCGGTATTTCTTTTATACGCTTTAAGGTTCATTATACATGTCCTTTAAAAAGAAAAAAAATTATTGCATTTATATCTCAATGTAGGTATATTTTGTTTGCCGTGGACCAAATTTTTCTTAACAAAAGCACTCGTTGATAGTACAGACAAGTGAGATTTAATGCCATTTTATGCTATGATTTTTAATGACGCAGTGATAGTATGGCTTAGAACTATTTAATAATTTTGCCCTGGAAAATAATATACACTCCAAGCTGGGCCTTATTTTCTTTGACTAGTGAGGAGTAGCTATTGCTGCTGATATTGTAAATAAATATTTTCTAATTCGGGAAATTTTGTATTCGTTGGACGTGAAGTTTTCTAATTAGGAAAGTAAACCGTGCCATAACAGTCTTTAGCAATGATAGTATATTCGATTTACAAAGCTACGTAAGATGTCACTCGTTTTATCTCATGAGTTTTTGCGCTACGATTTTGAAGTATTCTTTAATATTGGGTAAACTTGCATGCAATTCTAAAGTAGATTATTCAAGCCTTGACTGTAACTATTTTTATCATCTTCTAATAAAATATACTTGCTAATCTAAGAGAAAAAGGAAAGAAAGAAATGCCTAAAAGCAATTAATTCCTTGTGGATATTACTTCACAAGAAACAAAACGTTAAAACGTCGCAGTTAACTTATCACTAGAGAAATCATGTTGCACTCTATTATCCACTCTCTGGCTATGGTAGTTAGTGTATCTGCGTAAGTTCTAGGTTTAGGGGTGAGGGGAGCTAATTTTATAGACTTTAGTCTAAGGAATTCAGTTGCTTGTCTTGTTATTCTACGCTATGCATGTAGCGGCAACAATTTAGTACGTTGCTCCAGGGTGTAGCTAACAGCTTGTCATGTAATTACCACAATGTAATTGCATCATAGGCTGTTATTTGAAACGGTTGCATGTAATCTCTTCAAACTGTTTTCTTCAAATCATAGCTATGCATAAATGCATCTGAAAGAGAATATGACTTTAGTCACACTTTCTTTGAACTTACTTATTTCATTATATTTTATTTCCATGCTTTTCCGCCAGTTGTGAAAACACTGTTTTACTTATATCTTTTATCTTGACCAAGCGTAAGCAATATCTTGTGATCACACAAATATGCTATGAATATTATTTTTCAATCCATTTTTCATACAATACTTCTCGATGCTCGTTCACTCCTATTTTTTTCTGCGTGTTTTTTTACTGCACAACAAATTAGAAATTCATCTAGAAGCATCAGAAAATGATAGTTGGATAGAACGACTTACCATTCATTGCACTAATTATTGCACTGCAATGTGAAAAATGTGTGCATCGAGTAAATTGAATATACAGGATGTAGAATCAATAAGAGTTCCTTGATATCGAGTTCTAACTTTGAAAGTGGTGATATTCTAGATCCCCTAAGTTGCATGGAATTAGCAAATTTATACAAATAAGCTTTTCTGTTTGAATGAGAGTTGAATTTACGTACTGCAATAATTAAGTAATTGAAAAGAACTTACGATAAAAGACAACAAACCAGTAAAAAAGAAGTTTAACTATATGTAATATATATCTACCTGAAGTTATATGAACGAGGGAAATATCTAATGATGATGCAACTTGCGAAGATAAGTTATAGTAATATTGTTGAATTAAAATATATCTTCCTCTATATTTTATTACAAACATTTGTCTCTAGAAAAGACTTATAAAAGACTGACTCCTCCTCTAGTTCCGATTCTGCATTTACTTCTATGGGTTATCTATTACTTCTCCGGTATGCCCGTTGTCGCTCGTCAGACGTCAGTTGTATTCGTGCACATTCAAATACAGAGCTAGTCAACTCGTTCTCTACTTCCCAATACTAATAGGGCCATTCACTCCATTCCTACCTCAACTACTCCTATCTCCACAACTACTTCCCATATGAATACTATTTAATTCCTACATCTATCATAAATAATACATCATTCTTATATCTGCACTACTTACGCAGACTACAATTAAATATCCTAAGTATTAATTATATCATTCTTCTATCTGCACTACTTACACACACTACAATTTTTAACACTATTCATGCACCAGGTTCTAACAGATACTTTGGTACCATTTCTGCAACAATCCTAAATAACCGCGGGCGAATAACTAATATACATCAACATAAGATACATGGCAGACATTATAGCATTGACATACCTAGTATTACCTCGCTGCAAGAATTAGTATCGACCGATAGTTACATAAAACTACTCGCTGTATGCCAAATAATACTTTTGCAACACTGCATGCAAAATAACACAAAAAGTTCGCCCCGTTCAAAAAGATTCACGACAGTCGGGCTTTTGATCGCTTGTTTGACACTGTTGGCTTTGCTTGGCATTTGATTCATTATTCATAATATGCTGATTGCGGTAGTTTTAGCATTAAGATAAGTTTCGCTTGTTCATGTACTTTCTTCTTTTGAATTTCTCGAGTACAATCACGTAGGCAGGATTAGATAACATAGACGTAGGCTAACTTAGATAGTAGTTGATAGTACTTGGTTGCATGCAAGTTAACTTTCGGACACAGGTAGATGAAACAGGAGATGTTGTCCAATCAGATTCTGTTTAACTACTAAGAGAGTCTTCTGCGCGAGAAAGTTTTGTTTATATAAAATTAGTTCTTAAATTAATTCCACACCTCCTTAACTTACAAAATTTTTTATACATTAATCTAAATCCGCCGGAGTCTTCATTGACTGGCAGGACGGAAGAGAAAACCCCGTTTACAATGTTCCTAAACTATCAGCTAGCCCGCAACTTGTCCAGAGTTAAGGCACAAGATTTCCTACCAAGCTGATTAGGGTGTAATTACAAGAGTTGCCACTGATAATGCAGTGTAATAAATGAAAAATCCAACTATACAGAAAGGAAGATATTGATTCACGTAGGGTTATTAAAATAATAACTTGAACAAAAATGTTAGTAGTGCGCAGACGTTGTATGCGTAAGAATGCCTCGATGTCAGCAGCAATGAATGGAAACGAAGATGTTCCCGCGTACGAAATACAAATTTGAAGGCTCCAGTTTGTGAGGCTTAACTTAAATCTATATCGGTAAACTGTTGATACTATTGCGACATAGACCGCAAAAGAACACTAACTTTCATACAAGTTTACATAAAACAGATGATATTTTAATACTCTCGTTTTTAATTCTATCGTTCATTGTTGTATTCTCGTAACAGCCGTATGGGAGTAATTCTGAATCAACAAACACATCACCCCACAAAATAACACCGTAGATTTGGCTCTCTTCGTTATACCACTTAAACAAGTGATTGATGCGGGATCCTTATGCAAGGGGTAAGTTAACGAGGTGCAAATTGAGGTTATTCCGCTTACGATAAACTTTATACAGAGTCTCCTCTGTGGGGCATTTTCTGCGAAATAGAAGAGGATTTTGCTAAAAGAGCACACCATGTAAAGTACATTCATTTATGAAAAAACTTTATTAGCAGACAGAACATCCGCATATTGAACCGTTTTTTTACCGACGCACGAAGTTTCCGGCTTGCTTCCACAAAAGCCCGGGGCAGCGAATTCTCCCACCTGTTTGAATTAGAGGTGTTTCGGCAATTTCTCTTACCGGTGGGCTTCCTCTCGAATTATCTCATAAACCTCTTCTTTTACACCCTTTCTGCTCGGGATTTTTTTATATAAAAATTCCTGTAATTAGCAAAGATTCAATATAAGGAAGGAGCCTTTTCTTCTTTTACTAGAACGTAAAGCTTTTCTTCTGCGTCATATTTTCGCCGCTCGCACAAGCTCTTTAGCTCCTTCTGACACCCCCTATTTTATATTCGCAAAACTTCGAGTGAATTTCATTTTTTGTTCCTGCGACGCTGCCGGTTACCCCTTTTATTCTTTGACCCTGTATAGAGATTGTTTTTTTAGGATGCGGCATAATAGCTTCTTGACCGTGAGGAGTGCACACTCTCTTCATTCCTTGTTCACTACTTTTGCATGTTTCACCGTGTTTTTTATTTCTCTGTTAAACGATTGTAGATTTTCACTCGTTATGAATGCTATGGCGGGAAATGACCCTGAGAAAATGCAAAGTGTAACATTCGATTTTCCCTGGCTTGACAACTTTCAGATACAAGTAGGTGTTTTTTCATTGGATGTTAGCTATTTCATTTGATTAAAATGAGGTTGAGCTAAAGTTACTTAAAAGACAGAAGGGTATATTGTTTTAAGCAATTTGCGAACCATTGCTTCTCAAAACATGCGAGGTTCCATATTTTTATTCCTACTTTAGCATACGTTGGGAGTCCTGCATGTTTCGAATGTGAGGTTTTTAAAGAGGAAAACTTTCTCTCATTATGCAACGGTTCTACGATTGTGTAAGCCAGCTTGTAGTATAGAACAACACTCTTAAAAGCAGAGAGGCTGGGAAATTCCTCGAATTTGATGCTTTGTTATAGCGATTTTAAGAAGGGCATATGCTAGGTGTGGAAACGTGTCGAGATATAATTTGATTCTTGTATATTACTGGTTCTAATATATCATGTGATGTGTAGTATTCTTTTGCATGCTGCAGTACGTAAAAATTGAGTGCTATAGTCGATTTTAAACAGTCTTAGATGCTTTATTTATTAAGCTGCTGTTACTTTATGATTAAATATGGGGTTTTATTATTCTGTTATTAGTCATTACTGGTCAAAGAGGGGGAAACTTTTCTTGTCCGTATGCCATATTCAACCGGAACCGGCTATACTTTGGCAGTACAGAATGTATATAAAGACTATCTTCCAGTGGTCTTCGATACTTTCCAAATATTGGATATTGGTGATGATGGAGTGACTTCGAATACAGTCACCATCTCTCCTTTTGAAGTGGTTGACTCAGGTACAGTAAAAGCCTGTTATTTAGCAGTTGTGCATATATTTAAACTACTCTATTCAAGTATGCGTTGTTCAAATGTAGTAATATTTCAGTATTTTTCTTATAGCAAGAAACTGGTAGTTTGTGTCATCTTTGATAAACTGACCAGCTTTTTTGGTGGACACTTGCTTTTATTGAATTCTCGTTCTTTATGTGCAGCACCAGGTAGTAACATGCTTGGTCGAAAATTTATTGCTTCAAACACAATTGTAGCACCGCATTCTGGCCTATACTATATTGTGTATGTATTCGCAAAACCAATGTCTAATGATAGTACCCACTATGTTGTTGAACTGACAGTTACTCCTAATACGGGTACTTGAAACAGTAGAGCAATGGGAGGTTTTGTGTTCAGATAGAAAAATATTGACATTGGCCCTATATGAATTTTATTTGGGTTTTTTTCAGCTTCCATTGTAATATTTTGAAATATCATATTCTCCCAAGTTGTTTGTTCCTAGTATCAGAGACATGTGCCTTGCGTTATGAGATATTTTAGATACGATATTTCTGTTGCATTGTCCTTGAACATTTTGACTGGTTATTTCAAATTGATTTTCATTGAGTAGACTTCTTTAATTGCTCATATTTTGCTGGTGTTTCAGTCGATACTCGATCAGACACAATAATTAGCTTGGATACTTTTTTATTGCAAACAGCAATCATAAATTTATATTAGAATGGTACTTATTTCGAGATGAGCAAGCTGTTATCTGTATTTTAGGTTTCATGTAAAAATTATGAACTAGATCCCATATTTAGGGACAGGTTTTTATCTTATCTTCTTGTTATTTTATTTGTAAAGCAGTAGGACCTGTGAAGGAAACATCGCTATGAATCGACGTGGGCGCGTATAGTCACTTTAGATTTTATTAAATTAAGATTTTTTCCGTGTTGACTCTGGTGAATCATTGTTGCCATGCTAGAAAGTTTGTGGATTTATCTCGTGGCTGAGAATTATTCGGTGTTATTGCAAATACAAATTATTTACCCATACCGTATACATTTTGCACAAGCAACTTCGTGGTTAAACTCAAATTTCTTAACTATGGCTCAATAGAACCGCGATTTAGTTATAAAAGTATATGTGAATAATTAAAATATCATTTTTCGTTCGTGCTGGACTATTTAAGTTTACATCTGTTGAGATTATGGTTCATGCATTCGTTAATTTTGCTTATAAATTTATATATCTGTCCAATTGGAGTTAGGGTGATGCGCTAGGATTGTTCTTGTGTCACTCTGGGAATAAATTACTAATTTTGCTATTCTTTTATTATTTATTGCGTGATGTGTAATTATTATTTCACGGACGAATAAACATCTTTTTGCTCGAACAAATTAAAAAATCAATTGCAACGCAAAAGTAAAAAAGCTACTCTTGCGGTTATGTTTTATTAAACTACTTATTCACTGTACACCCTTGTAGTTGCATGGGCCTCTGTGTGGTAGGGTTTTAGCCGATTATTTGATGTGGCTGCTTTTAGGAATTGATTGATTTTTACGGTCACATTTATTGTTAAAGAAAATGGTATTTTCGTGCCCTTACCTGTTACTACTAGTTTGGAGCTTCAAAGCAAGCCATTTAAAGCGTATGACATGTCAAATTATGTTTAAACTGTAATTCAATTGATCGAAAATGCGTGCTGTACTATTGATTTCTAAGGGTGGAGAAATGAATCAGAAGAAAGGCACTACTTTTAAAGAATAGGTGTGCTTACGTATCGACTTGTAGACATTAGGAAAATGCTTCTTTAACGAGTATTAGGATAACTGAAACATTTTTTATGCATCCATGTTTTTCTGGTCTTTCTATGCTGGCTGAACTCAGTGAAGATTTGAAATTCTCTTTCAAATTCCATGAGTTACACTAAAATTGGAGACATGCTGTACTGAGGAATTATAAAATGTTCTATTAGTTTGTGTATGCAAGAATGGGCGAAGCATTACAGTAAAACATTAGCAACTGAAACGGGCCATATGAATATGGTTGATGTTTTCTATAACAAGAAGGCAGTAAGAAATGAAAAAAACGTTTAGCTTGAAATATATTCCATCTGAAAGTCAATTCACGGTGTATGGTTGTATGCGTAAACTCTTATGTCATCTCAATTCGTAATAATCGAATTTTCCAAAACTTGAAAAAATGAGCAACTCAATAAATTTCTTATTAGAGTTTGACAGCACGCAATGAACAAGGAAAAATTAAAGTATAAGACTTGAGAAGAGATCGAGAATATTTTTGTAAGAGCAAAAAATGAAGAACGTAAATAAAACTTTATCCTACATCAAACTATTTGCAAAGTAAAATTTAAGAGGTTCTGGAATAAACATATATAAATGTAAATCCTTTGAGAGTTGTTGCTACCAGAATTTATCTCTTTCATCTAGTTGATATTTACCCACTCTGTGACTAGGTCCTTTGTATATTATAGGAAGTTCGAATAGATTACTGCTATAAAGTTAACGCGTAGGAAGTTTGAATAGATTACTTTTATAAAGGTAACGCGAAGGACGTTCGCTTTAATTTCTTATACGAAAAACGAAACTTATTTTACGTTTAAAATGATAGTTTAAAAAGACATTAAAGAAGTAAGGAAAATAGTCAACCCCCTCATCCGTTTTGTAATGAGGGGTTTTTCTATGATGCCAAATCTGCTGAGATGTTAAGGTATTAGCATGCGTAGCGGAATGGCAAAGAAGATTATGTTTGTAAAGCGAAATGTTTGAGAGAGTTATTCCTGGAACGAA
>JADAQX010000446.1:0-40921 GCA_015476325.1 Cardiosporidium cionae
AATAGATTCGTACTTTAGCGTCATGACTGACCTTGGCAACCTTGTGTGCTGTTGCTATTCGTTTTTATTTATACATTTTTGCAGCGCTCACTTTCTCAACTTACTATATTTATTATTTGAAATGGCTTAAGTAACATGACACAAACTATTTTACTGTAGACTTGATTTATGCATAATCTGAATGAAATTTAGCGGCTATGTTTTAGACTCGACAATTAGTACATGCAATAAAAAATTTCTGTGCCGGTTGCACATTGAATCCTGCTGTACTGAAGAAATTCGTATTGACAAGATTGCTGCAATATTGTAATTCGTTTTGCTATTAGAAAGTTATGAATTGGCAAAATTTCTCGTAATTACTATTTTTCTAACTTCGTAATGTTACGCTAAGGACGCAGTTATTTCCCAGCTGCAAAGCGTTTGCATGAGAATGACGCACCTTCATCTTTGGTATAATAATACTATCCCCCGTTCGTTTGCGCAGGGCAACGATAGACTCAAGGAGGAGCAAAGCGTTTTTAAGATTAAGAACGAGCAACTAACTGTAAATATCGTTCTATTTTTGCACGAAATAGCATAGATAGTACGAATGTAAACTCATGCTTCCTTGTAGTTCCTTTTCTTGATACATTTCGTTTTTTATTACATGCGAATAGTTTGAGATGCAACAGTCTTCTTTTTAACACCTGTTTGGCTGCTGCTTTTCTTCACTATACCTGATCTGAATTTCGTAGTTTTTGTTACAATCAAGTAAACGCAGCTTCATCTTCCCAACAGCTAAAAAGCAAGGAAGCACCTAAAATGGATCCGCTTAAAGATGTAGAAATGAGCGAACAGGATACTAGCCAGTATGCATTCACTTAGTCTTTGATTTTTGTCAAAATTGCTTCTTTTTCTTTTAAGATTTCATTAGTGTAATTTTCGCGCTTCCTCGCTCATTCTAAAAATTTTCTGCTGTACTTTTTTGAATTATATACTAGAATACTGCTACTATAATTCGTCGCAGCTGCTTATTGTTCCTCTTTCTTTTCTTTTGCTAATTGAGACGCTTGAATCTTACTATGTATGCTTCTATTTTTCGATTGGAATGGGAGAGATTATCTCAAGGAATACAGAGATATTCAACATCATAGTGTTTGTGACACTCAGGAGATGGAAAGAAATATCGATTTAGTCTATCCGAGAAAGGCTGCGTTTTATTTCAATTGAATGCGTGCTTGAATGAGATTTACCTTAATTTATTTGTTACGCCTGCTTTTTGTTTGGCACTTTTTCTGGAATCGCAGGCTTTTTAGCAGGAACATGTCTGTTTTTCTCTGCTTCTCATCGGTTATAATAGCGCTAAATTCTTTCTTTGTTTTCTGTTGGTTTGCCTGAACTTTTTTGTAGGAAACTACCTCAGGCTGCATCCGAATATCCATTACCCGATTACCATATTGCCGATATGAGGTAGCATGGAATCTATATCTTTTTTGTACTTAGAATTGGGTTGTTGTATTCCTGATGAAGTTATATCAGGCGCAGCACTCGAACGTATCCATTTCTGTAGAACTATTTTGCAAAGTTGTTTAGCTTGCTATACAGTAAAACACGTTGAAAGCTGAGTTTATTTTACAGAAGAGTTAATATTTTACAACTCTAACCCATGAGCCGGTTTCTAAAATGATGTGGCTTGGTATTTGTTTTATTTTGCAGACATCATCTTCAATTGGGTACTAACTTGGATAATGTATACCAAAAAATGAAGGAAAAATTGATGGAGCGTATTACTGAGGATGGTTAGACCCATGAGTGAATTCCTATAGAAATGTGTTTCTACGTATAGATTTTTTGAATCGATGTGTAGTTTATTGTAGTCAAGTCTCAGTGAACTAAGTTAAGTATAGTGTGTTCTTTCATATTATAGTCTTGCATCAATTTGAAAAAGCTTTTAGCGTGATGGAACTTAATCTGAAACACTTTAAATTGAAAAGATGAGTAAGATTTGCTTCATTCAGAAATGCTACCGTTGTATCGTCAGCTGTGTGAGTCACTTAATTGGATTGAAGACGAAGTGTTGGTTGAGGTAAAAATCTCTGAATGAATGCCACATTTTCTCTTCAAATAGTAGTTTTAGGAGTATATTGTGAAAAAACAGCAAACCCTTCGCATTCTAAAGATTTTTTTTTGGCATTTTGATGTTTAGCAAGTTTTCTCTGCTATTTTTGTGAAGGAATTTGAAACTTTTGTAGAACTTTTGCTTATTTACTAGTTATTTCTACTTTTTCAGAAACTCCAAGCAGCAAATGCAGAGCAATTAAAAATCCTGGATGAGAAAATAGAGGATGCTACTGAAAATTTTGGGGACAGTGAAATACGTGAAGCGCTGTTAAGCAAGGCGAATTACTACTGCAAAATTGGAAACAGGGTGAGTCTATTTGAAATCTCTGTACATCTTAGAAACGTGATCTTTCGTTCCTTATAAGGACTCAAAAACACTTGCAACTTTGAAGGATTACTTGCTTTCCAAATACCAACTTTTGATTACGTTTGTGTGTACATATTCTGGGCTATGAATAGAAATTAGCGGTTGAATCCTATGAGGTTGTATTTGATAAGACTATTGGAGCCGGTGGTCGATTGGATGCCATTTTATCATTAATTCGAATTGGACTTTTTTATGGCGATATGGAATTAACCAAAAAGAATGTAGCGAAAGCTAAAGAGTAGGAAGAATTGCATTAAATTATTTTTATAGAAACATCCTGTTTGATCACTCTACAATCTTTACGCAGTGTCAAAATGTTGCCTCTTCTCTTTGTTTTATATACCTGCACAGAGCGTATACATTTTGCAATAAAATTTTTATACAAAACTGTTAACTCTGAGAAATGTATAGATCGTGAGTTCTCTTGCAACCCTTTGATGTGACCCTCTCTCGTATGAATATCTGCCATAGATACATTCAAACGTAACATTTTTGTTCTTCTTTTGTTGATATTTCTGTAGGGAATTAGAAAAAGGAGGCGATTGGGAGCGAAGAAATAAGTTAAAAGTTTACGAGTCCGTTCAGTTGATGATGTGCAGACATTTTAAGGAAGGTTTGTTGGCTGTACCTATTCAAACATATTTAGACCTCTTTTGAGTAGTGTTGAAATAACTTTTTACTGTTTTTCATTTTCTCTCTCTTTTTCACAGCTGCATTATTATTGCTTGATTCCATTTCTACCTTCACTGCTACGGAACTCATGTCCTTTCAATCTTTCATCTTCTACGTCGTGATTTTAAGTATGGTAAGCAAATCATCATTTCATAGGAGGAGCTCATTTCTGCCGCATTTGTATTCATCGGTGTGTATATACATTTTTTCGATTTATGAATAGATCTTCCCCTCTCTTTTATATATTATTCTATCCTTAGGTGGCATTGGATCGTCCTACTTTACGTTCAAAAGTTATTTATGCACCGGAGGTGTTGCAAGTCGTGGCTGAAGATGAAACTCTAAAGGAGTTTTTACAATCTTTTTTCCATTGCAAATATTTAAGATTCATGCAAAATTTGGGTAGGATTCCTTTATGAATGGATTCACTTCAAAGATAGTAGAGAGACGTCTGGTGTGATGTATTTTGTTTGTTCTACAGTTCCCATCTCTAAACGTGTGAAGGAAAATCGCTATATGGGTCCACATTATCTTTATTATATACGGTCTATTCGATTGGTAGGAGATTTCAAAAACGGGGAGAGAATGCTACGATAAATGTTTGGGTTAGGGTGTACTATTGTGACAGATGAATTTTTCAGTAATGGTTAGGTGGGAGAAGGGTATAAATTCCTTTTATAGATGAGTTTTGCAAAGAATTGGATTTCTGATTATTATTTAACGTGTAGAGGTACATTTAATGGGTTTGAATTCAAATCAGATTTTTTATTTTATTGGTTGCAGCGTGCCTATGCACAATTCTTGGAACCTTATAAATCTGTCACATTGGAAAACATGGCAAGTTCCTTCGGTGTATCGAATGTGTTCATTGAGAGGTAAAAACTGTGAGAAAATCCTTCTTCTATGCCAAAACTTTTCATTCTAGAAGAAGGTTTAGTCTTGAATGCTTTTCATTTAGTTTTTTGTTTGCACGTTCTTTTTCCATAGTTTCCATCTTGGCGAGAGAGATGTGGGAGGAGAGAGAGGGGGAGATGTGGGAGGAGAGCATTGGGTATTTCATGTTTCTTTTCTTGTGATATCCTTGGATGTATATACACTGCTTGTTACCCTGATTTTTCTATCCCTTTGATTATAGAGAAGTGGCTTCTTTCATTGCATCGGGAAAACTCAATTGCAAGATTGATCGTGTTAACGGTGTTGTGGAATCAAATAACCCAGATGCTCGAAATAAGCTGTATCAACAAATTATTAAACAGGTTGTTACTTGGATATACTGCAGTTTACAAAGAATAAGATAGAAAGAAATGTGTAAAGAAAAGCAGAGTGTGGATGGATTTCAACGGATTTCATTTCTCCTAGGAGAAAGAGGGAATGCTGTGGGATTTTTTGGAAATATTTTTATTATGGAATTAGTATTTTATTTTCCTCCTTTTGCTCATCCTTATTAGCACTTTCTTTCCACACCTATCCAGTTTTTCAAAACGACTTTGTTTTTTAATGGATGTTTTTACAGGGGGATGTATTACTGAATAGAGTTCAGAGGCTATCCCGTGTGATTGATGTATAGACGATTTTATTATCAGAAAATTTAAGAATTCTTTTCGACGTTTTTAGAAGAAATATTTAGATAAAAAGTAACCATTTTTTCTCACATTTATAGTAAGGATTACAATATAAAAACTCTTAATGAATCTCCTTGAAACCTCTAAAGAATTATAGTATACAAATTCGTATAACCTCTATATTCAATGAGAAGAATTCGGATTTTATAAACTGTAGACTCCTAATTTAAAATCTATTACTAAGCAGCAACCAACAATTTAATAATCTTTTACTCCTCAAATCACTTTTGGGATGGACACTTTATGATTTTTTTACAGAAAATTGTTTGACAATCCGAAATAGAAAATACAATTCTTGTTAATCAAAAAGATCGTTTCTAGCATGAACGAAAATAGTAAAAATAAACTTCAAAAAAAATCATTTAACTTCGATGTGAACGTGTTACATTGGGTCATTGTATTATAATTTATAATCACTTCGATATATTGAATAAGAATTATTTTTCTAGAAAAAACATAACTTCAGTAAGAACTAAAAAAAAAATGTTTCATTGAGTCAAGGACGTAAACGGCTAACGGCATCATCTGGTATTCTTGATTGAGCTTCTTGCTTCCTCTTTCTTAACCAACGACGTACAGGGCCATAAACAACAACCCATTCAGCGATAATAGCGAAAGCGAATCCCACCATAGCTACTCCGAATAATTGCCAACGGAAACGGTAGGGAATATAATTGTGATGAACAATCTGGAAAAAAACGGAAATTAGAGTATAGGAGAGAGAAAGAGGGGAGAATAAGAGAAAGAGTAAGAGATGAGTTGAGAGAGAGTAAGAGAGAGAAATAGAGGCAGCCTTTGTTGTCACACAGTAGAGCTATCAAATTATAATCCAAATGCATCTCATGCATCTCCTACACAGAAAATCATTGCAGAGGAAATAGAAATTATTATAAGAGAGATGGAGAGAGAGAGGGAGGAATACTTTGCTTTTGCACACAATGCATCCATGTAGAGCTATCAAATTATAACCCAAACGCATCTCACGCATCAGAAATATCAATCAGACTATAAAAGAACAGAGTAGAGAAAGGAGAAAGGGATATATAAAAAGTAGAAATATAATGAAAATACGCTCCATCAACCCTACTTTAAAACTGAGGATATTAGAGTGAATTTACTACAAAGTGTAGAGTTCACTTAAATTTTAATCAAGATAAACATCTTCACCTGATTATAATGAGGAGCAGAACAGGATATATACTCTCTTTCACAAGTATCCAAAGCACCAGTATAGGCAATCGTTTCTGTGCATGGACATCCGACGGGAGCAAAAGAATTTGGAAAATAATCAGAGAACGGGAGAAGAAGAGAATCCTTAAAACCGATATCTTTAAGTTTATCCCATCTTGTAAGAACAGATGCATCTCCACAATTCATACGGAAAAGGCAAGATAAGAAGTTTGGTGGAGAGAAGAGTATTGCGGTCCAGAGGGCAAAATAAATAGCCCACAGAGCCATCAAACCATAATTTTTAAACCACCATTTTCGATATTCAAACCTACGAAGAGAGAACCAAAATTTTTTTCAATATAAAATACAAGGAAACAAAAATTCCACTCTTAAAGACGAACCCATGATTGTATACAAAGCCCATATTAATCATTTGATATACTCCAACCACAGCAAGAACAGCCCCTTCATAATTGTCACCCATTGTCCACCATTCCGCTAAAAGAAAAAAATATAATTAATATATAAAAAATACTAAGATATAAGTATATATATAGAGAGAGAGATCTATAGAACGAAACTACACACTTCTAATATTTTATTTTTCAACCTAGAAGAAAATCTTACCCAAATTGGCAAGGGAAACATCAAAATTTTTGCAGGCATACCAATCTTGTCCAAGTAACATGGACATGCCGGTAATAATCATTGCAAACAGTATAGCAATTTGAAATATGATTGACATGAATAATTCCAAACCAAGAAGTTTAGACGTAGGACGATTGGGTGTCAGTTTGGAGGCAGAATGACTCAATAAAATAGTCAAAGAGAATCCAACATTGATGAAACTGTAAAACAAGAAAATAATGAAAACATTTCCATTCTCTCTAAGAAACGAACACTCTATATATAGATATATTATGTAGATTACCCATTCTCTAATATCAATAAACAATTATATATATACCTATCAATTAATATCCACGCAGTTTCTGAGAGTTGAAGAAATCCATGATAAAGAAAAACCTTAATTGCAAACAGCATCTGTCCATACATAATCAATCGCTTATAACCAGCAAAAGCAGACGAGAGAGCCCCTCTCCCTTGACGAACAACTTCAGCAGCCACACCAATAGAAGAATTCGCTGAACTAAAGGGAGCCACAATAGTGGCACTATTGCTGCCACTCGCCACAGCGACCCCACAATGGGCTATACGAAGGGCTGCAGCATCATTGGCTCCATCACCACACATTCCTGTCACAGCACGTTCCATATGTAATTTAACAACCTCTACTTTTTGTGCAGGTTTCATCCTGGAGAATATCCTCATATAAGGAAGAAGATACCGCATAGCATCCGTTTTTCCACTCACACCCAAGAAACTGCCAATGGCTTCACCTTTGCCGGCTAAACTCTCATAAGGTGTATGCAATAAGGTATTCAAAGCAGGGCCAGTAATGGCGAGATCGACATCGGATATATCCTACATAGAAAGAAAGAAGAAATGCATCACATTTTATTACAGATTTCTTTATAAATTTACTCTCTCTAGTATAGGGAGAAAGACAATACACCTTACCGCCGCTCTTTGAAGTAAACCGATAGGTGACACAACAGTCTTATCAGGGAAATATCGCCACACCACCGGACCCCGTGTGACTTCAACATCTCCATAAATAATTTGTTTTCCACAAGATAATCGAGATTCTTTAGCAATTGAACAAGCCGTGTAGACGTTATCTCCCGTAATCATCACATTGCGAATATTGCCTTCCCGCATTTCATCCAAAACTTCAGCTGTATCCATCTTCAAATCATTTTTGAAGAGGATTAAACCCACAAAGGTTAAATCCTTCTCAACAGTATCCCGATGGATTCGGAGTATATCCATCTGATTATCTAGTGGACCTTCTGCAATTCCTAAAACATAATACCCTTGCATAGCCAACTCACTCGTCCGTTGAGCAAAATTTGTGGGCACAGTTTCGGGTTTACATCTCTCGGCCACTTTCTCATAACTTCCTTTTGTGAAGACGCTGCGTTGACCGTTGTTACTTTCAACGATGACACTCATCAACATAAGATCACGATTGAATTCAAATCTATAGAAACCCAAAAAAACATTAAAAAAATATAAAAATCGTGTGCTTAATAAAAATTACTCTATATACCCAAGAATATACACACGGCATATAAAAACATTTTTACCGCTTCAGGATGGAAAAGATACTATTATCCTTCTTAATCACACTGACATCATCATGAATCGATTCAAAGGTAAATCCAGAGGATTCATACATGGCAATATCCACTTCATTTCCAGCCAATGAATTTATACCATCGTTTGAGAGAAATTCCAACTCATGACAACATCCTAAATATTTCTGCATATTCAAAGAGGGATGACGCGTCACCTCTGCAAATAAATTATTACTTTGTAAAGGGCAAACACCATAAAATTCCATCCCTTGTTTGGTTAAGGTTCCCGTTTTATCAAAGCAAAATGTTTTCACTTTGGCAGAAACATAGGTTCTAAAACAGATACAGAGAGAGAAAATTTTCCATAGAATATATATATCACATAAATATATAAAACACTTCACGCAACGCAATCCTAAACTGTATATACACCCTACCTTGCAAGCTCCACACAAAATATATTCTTCTTCTTCAATGTACTACTGCAGCGCGCTTGACCGGCGGCAAAAATGGCGGGAATAAGAGGAGAAAACATTTGTGAAACCGTAAAGAGTCCGTAGTATATCGTAATAATCTTGAAATATTGAACAAAAGCAATCCATGCAATCGTGAAGATAGCAATAAATCCCATTATAAGGAAAACCACACGGATATGATCATCAAATTTAAATCGAAGTTTGGGAGGATACAACATGGATCGTACTAATTCGCCTTGTTTTGTTTGAGCACCGGTGGCTACAACTACACAACGCGTATCTCCAAATTTTCCCACAGAAACAGATTCCACACGCGTGCCACTGAGTAGAGAATACTTCAAATCTTCACTGGAAGATCCAAAACTTTGAGTAGAATTATTGACTGGTATTTTTGGAACCGGTGTGGGTTCTCCTGTGAGGGCACTTTCATTCATCACACATCGACCACTTACAAGCACACTGTCACACGTTATACTCTCTCCTGAATGGAGTTTTAATACATCTCCAGGTAAAACTTCTTGACTACGTAACTGAATCCATTTTCCATCACGCTGTATGCAGATAAGAGAACACAGGAGAGGGAAGTTGATTAAAAAATGGAGATGTGGGAAAAGGGAATGGGAGAGGAAGAATATTAATCTACCGTGTGTAATTAGAAAACTGTTCCACTCTTTGAAAAATAATAGTTTTAAGAAATCTTTTGGAATAAATTGCATTACAAAAAAGAGAAAAGTCTAATAGATTAAAAGAGTCTATTATAGAAATCACTTTGGTATATAAAAAAGTGAAACACTGTGAATTCTTTACCTATATAGAGAATGCAGGAATAAAAAGAAATTTCCTCCAAAAGAAATATAAACAAAATTAAAAATCCTACTTACCAAAGCAGTAACGATTCCTTTAACTTCTGACATTTTCTTCATATTCTTCTGTGATTCTCTAGTAACGACTATACTTATGGTTCCAGCAATAATAACAACCACAGTGAGAACAAAGGCCATCAACCAATAGAAAAAATTATACCATAACCATAGAAATACAAATTGATAGATGTAAAACATTGAGAAGAATTCATTCCAAATAGATTGAGGGACGGATGGCACTTGGAAACTAATTTGATTATCTCCAACTTTTTGACGAATTTGCATAGCAGAGGAAGAACTTAGACCTTTATCAGACTGATAAATTAAAAGAATATATAAATTCTCTTTTGATATACACAATTTCAAACAAAAAGAATTATACTTCAAACTTTCCCCTCTATACGTACCAATTGCTGGAATTCATTGTGTGTGTTGGCCACATTCACTCGGATCAAATTGTAAGTGGATGAGCGATTATCAAATGTATACTTCAAGCATTGAAAAACAAAATATTTACTCGATGCATCCTTTTTTACTTCACACGTTTCCATATCATATTCGTTGTTAGAGGACTTCCCAGTGATGGAATCTAATTTTCTTAGGATTTTAGAAACAACGGTATGTTCATCAGAATCAAGACGGAGTTCCTTCTCTTTACGTTTGTAAACGACTACATGGGTAGCTGCTTCAATCGAACATTTCACTCTAAAAATAAATTTTAGGTTCGAATAGAAAATAAGAGTAGCAATCCACCATATAGCCATTATTGCAGAAAGTACAAAGACGGTGGCATAGAGTTGAGCTATTCCACCGGATGCAGATTCATATGGCCACTCGCTGTAAATGCCACCCAACCAATTCCAGCTAAATAAGCAACCACTGGCACAGCCAAAACCTGTAAAAAAAATCTGAATTTCATTCAATTATAAAGGAATATAGAGAGGATTGAAATACATGTTTTTACAAACCCGTTCGCCAGTTGTAACTACAACTTCCAAAGGGAACCGATGGACAAAGTGTTCCAATAAGCATTCCATATTCATCAAGAGTGAGACTATAGAAGCAAAATATGCAAAGAATTTTAACACAGGAATACCGTTGAAGGAAACAACAAAAATAGATAAACTTCATTTGAAGTATGAGAGATAAGAACTTACAGTAGAAAGAGGAAATGCCAAAGCCAGGATGTAGACCAGAAAGTATAATACGCTATTGTCCCAAACATATCATTGTTGTAGCCTACCATACGCATCTTTGTTTCTAGTATTTCTACATCCACTTCTTCTCCAATCTATATCACAGGTAACAAAGAATTCTATTTTTTGGACTAATTCTATAGGTATTCTCTTTCAAAGGTGAATACAGGAGAGGAAGGAATTTTTTCCTGTTTTATTTCCATGAATATCGAACATTTACGTCATTACCGTTGCATCTCTGGTGACATTGGATTGATCTTGTTTCAAAGATTGTGAAAAATTTTTCTCCATCACTGTAATGCATTTAATAATGCGAATTTACTACTACTCGTGCATACGAAAAGAAAAAAAATATTTACACGCTTTGGAAGCTTACTTTTTTTGTACACAGAGTAAGATAATAAAATGGTAGCGGAAACGGCGAGAAAAACGTATAGTAGAATCCATCCAATACTCTATAAAGATAATTAATTTTCATTTTTTAAATTTGAAATAGGTTGAATTCAGAGCAATAGTAATCATTTCTTTCAACTTACAGAAAAATTATAAGTTTGAGGCTTCCTTGGACATTGTACAAAACCATAGGGTAATTCATGAGAAGTCTTTAATATTAAATTGAAATCGTAAGAACTTGTTTTTGCGTTTTGTGTAACAACGGTTTTGGTTGTAACAACGGGCATATTTTTCTGACAAGCCGCCATCGTCAACACTTGATTGAAATCATTACGTTTGTAGTATTCCGCTAGCGTTACCTAGGACACAAAAAATATATTTTGCTTTTCTTCATCTTTTCGTTAACATCTACTTCTTCATTTACTCTTGGATTACCTGCGGAGCAGTGGCGGAAGAATAACAGGGTCTATAAATATTCTGGGTTTCTCTTTGAAACTCGTTGGCTCCACCGCAATTGAATGGATTTGTGTAACGTATTGTCTTGCTGGTATCGTTGGTATTGACGCAAAATAAATCTCCTGCAAATTCAATAGAATAATTAATGATCCCAATTGGTTTTTTGATGGAATATCTAAATACATTTGGTGAAAAGTGGAATTACCTGTGCCATCTCCATCAATAACATGGCCAGTAGGACAAACTCGACAAACGCCATCGGGGAAAAGTTTTTCATTGCCGGTACAGCCTGGAAATTTCAAATTCGCACACTGAGCTTCGATTTCTTTTTGCGAGTACGGAATGAAGCTATCACTGTTCCCTTTGTTTATTTTTATGCCAAACACGGGACATTTTAAAGTTCTTGACGGTCGACTTGCCGAGCAAAGATTCCCTTCGGCATCTAAAACATTCGCTGCGTACAAAACAAAAGTGTTGAATTAAATAGTTCATTTCTGTCATAATTTTAATGGCAATAAGAATAAAGTTGAAAATATAACTTTATGGACTAACGTGTAAAGAATCGAGGGAGATCTGCTATTTGCCCATTTACACTAAGAAAAAAATATAAACAAATTGTGGCGGCGTACAGAGCGACTGCCATGGCCGGAATTACGTCTGTTTATCCTTCCGCAACGTTATCTTCTCATCCAAATATAAAATATGAGATATTTGTCTTCTGTTTGTGACTTTCTTCGATCATTTCATATTTCGAAAAATTAAAACTTTGTGCACTAGGTATATTGTTTGCAAAAATGTAGGTTTTTTTGAATACATTGAACATTGATTACTTTACTGACTTGAACAAAATTAGATACAGAATACGATTAATTTGGTACAGAAATTAAAAAGCTTTTAACTAAACACGCTTTCAGGTTGGTATTTGCCAATGGATTCGTGAGTGTTAAATGACGTTAGAATAATTTGCACCTATTGTAACCTAACGGTACTGGTTGGAGTACTGGATGGAACACTGGTTGACAAGCGAATCGTATGCTGTTTCAAGGATGTCATCACAAGCGGGCATTTCTCTCGTTCACTTTGTGTTGAAGCTTGTGGTTTACCTGCGAGTGTTTCGAATGTACGCTGCTTGGAGGGGGGGCAGTATTTCGAATGTACGCTGCTTGGAGGGGGGAAAGTGTTTCGAATGCGCGCTGCTTGGAACTTCACGTCGGATTGCGTTTGTCCGTGCCGGTTCACCGTATTTGTAAGTCGCACCCTCCTTCATCTTTCCTCACTCTCGCTAGTGGGTGGTCGTAACATTCGTCGAAGTAGCAGAATGCGGGTAATGTTCGAAGCTCTCATGCGTTGATCATCCAGCACTTAATCTTTCCAAGCATTCTTAGCGAAGTTACCTCAGCGTAGGAATCGCCAATGCGGCAATACTATTATATGGTTCATTATAATTTGCGAAGGAACACAGCGCTGGAACAGAATGTCATAGTTGCACACATTTATTACCTTACAAAGCGAAGGGATAGATACAGCATATTATTAACTAATAATTGATAGTGTTTCCAAATGTTCAAAGATCGAAATTTAGTCTGCTTTCGAAACAATCGCACGAATTTAAGTTATAACAGAAACGAGAAAAGTAATGCCCTATTGAGGCATCTTTGCACGAATCAAGTGCAGAATATAAATGCATACAGGAGCATTTTATGGGCGCCACAAACTTTCAAATGTCTTAGAAAAGGGCGAT
This sequence comes from Cardiosporidium cionae, assembly GCA_015476325.1. Lineage (NCBI taxonomy): Eukaryota > Apicomplexa > Aconoidasida > Nephromycida > Cardiosporidium > Cardiosporidium cionae. The sequence continues at coordinate 13,258 of JADAQX010000446.1, forward strand.
AATCATAAATCAAGCAATTAACGAATGAACATTTATAGTTCTACAACGTTTTTCAATAGTAGTTTTAGCATTGCAGCTATGAATCTATTGATCTGAATTCACTGTAATATAGCTAAATCGGTTTCTCTTTTTCAAAATATCTTCGGCAAAAAAATTGTTCGCCATGATCGAAGAGATTGCAGTTTATAAGTCAACCGGGCTCTTATGAATGTTTTCTGTTATCTCTATTCAATATGGTAGTCATAAATGCATGTAAAATAAAGTAACTCTTAGTATATTCAATTTAATTTTGCTTCGTACATTATGGAGTGTCTTTTTATCCCAAATGCTTGAATCAATTCGTACTTCTTGCACCCAATACTGTTCTATATTCTGGTCCATATTGCTTACGGCTACCTTATCTATCTGCGAAGTTTTATTGTATACTTCATCTTATCACATGTTAGGTATGCTGGTCATTCGTTTTCTTTTCCTCTTTCTCCCAGCATATAAATTTAAGCAGCATTGATGCTGCTATGGATGATTGATAAACATTTATATTGCGAATCATTGCTGGTTCATTGTACTGAGCAAATCATTATTCGTTAGCGCAAATGCTCTCACAATGGCTTGGTAAATGGATATAGAGCGAAATCCTTACTTGCAAAAAAAATTGACCTTATATTGCTCTTTCCTTTCGTACGTATACATGAAAGAAGGCTCACAAAAGATATCTTTTTCTTTAAAGCTTAACACTACTTTGAGAAAATGATTCCATGGAACATTTCTGAGCGTGAAATTCCATTTAGGTAGAATTCAATTCAAACGAGCGTTTATGTGCCAGAATTGTTGACACTGAAGTATATACATTGTATATTTTATGTCACTCTAGTCTCACTAGTTAACCTGTTTATTACTTACGAAAGGTGCTCATTGCTACCATTTATTTAATATAAAAAAGCAAGCAGGATGTGGAAGTGATGATTATGTGAGAGATCTTCTGCGCTGTAGATTTTAGATATTTATATAAATATGTAAAATATGATAGGTTGAGAGTTTCTTTTATGTGAAGGTTGTATATTTGCATTTATGAGATGCACTGCATATTTGTTCACAGCTGCTTTGATAATTCATACCTACAAGGAAACAATAACGCAAAGTGTATGCTCTATGTAATCTAGATTGCTTCATTTTGCCCGGTTATGCAGACTATGGCTTTTAGAAGCTTATGTCTTTTCATTTAATGCGCGCAGCATCGTCATTTGTATGATGTAAGAAATGATCTGCTCTTAAAAAGAAACTACAAATCAGTAAGAGCAATTACTATGGTAACTCTTTTACTTAAAATGAAACGACATAGTCCCCGTTTCATCTCATGAATTTCTGATCTACATGCTTTCTTACTCGTAGAGGATGAACACCTTACAATACTGGTTGTTAGGAAGCATAACTTCGTTCTAATATAGCATTCACCCACGAATTGCAGTAGTTGAACTTAGACACTGGCGCATGTGGGGAGTGAGATGGAGGAACGAATTGTTTTTCTTTTCATGCTTCTCTATTTTTACTTTGTGTTGTTTTATCAGAAATATCATAAGTGTTATTTTTGCCTTTTCTATATGGAATATAGTGATAAGGTAGTAGTAGTAGTAATACTCCCATAATTAGAACGAAGTTATGCTTCCTAACAACCAGTATTGTAAGAACGTGAAGTGTTCATCCTCTACGAGTAAGAAAGCATGTAGATCAGAAATTCATGAGATGAAACGGGGACTATGTCGTTTCGTTTTAAGTAAAAGAGTTACCGTAGTAATTGCTCTTACTGATTTGTAGTTTCTTTTTAAGAGCAGATCATTTCTTACATTATATGAATAACTATATCTCACATACTAAATCAATTTTAACAATCCTATGTATCGAGAAGACTATTAAATAGATTACTAACAGAGTTAAGTTGGTTATCCCGTAAAAATAAATATACCAATAACTATTAGTTGCATTTCGGGCCAAATACTGTATATTCGAGTGTGCGCAAATAACTGCTGCCTGATTACAGATACCTAATTTCTCCAATACTGTTCAACAAAATATGAGAGATTAGAAAATGTTAAGAAGGGGGAGTTAAGTTTTTTTTTTTTTCTGGTGTTTTTTGCAATATTGATTTCAATATCTATATTAAAGCCATATCCGGAGGTTATGAATTTTTATAATTTTCTTAGGCTTTAAATAAAAGTAGCTACTCCTCATAACTCATAGGAGTGCTTAAAAATAGGCTTTTGTTAATTATCACCTCAATAGCAATTCTTCGTTTCAACTAACAACTAGCTTCGTCAATTTTCTTACGAAATCACAACATAAACTTGATTCTTATAAATCAGGGAATGGTCTAGATTAACATGGAGACAAAAATGACTCAACTTGAAACCAAAAATTTTGCGTATGAATCCTTAGAATACATCACCTGGCGAATTGTGGTAAACGCTCTTCAAAATCTTTTCAATCATAATAATTTTAGGGACTATCTGCTGCGCATATGCTTTCGAATAAATGGATTTTTATTCCCTCCAGTACCCTAGTTATTCTCTGCGTGAATAAATAAATCAAATTAACAAAATCGTTATGATATTGCCCAACTTCTAACTAAAAGAAAATGTTTCGATGGGCTTGGGAATATTTTTAAAAGTCCCGCAAAGCAATAATCATGATATACTTGGTACCCTTGCCAAAGGCAGCCCGCAGTGTTTTTCATTCTTCGATAATGACTCTTCGTTGTTTCTCGTGTATAAACAGAAAGAAATTGCGACGCACAATATTACCAATAAACACACTACATGCACAATCTTCAGCTTACTAACGCAAACTGTTCCTGTGTTTTCAATTTATACTAGCAAAAGTATCGAAAGATTTCATATTATCTAGCTCATGCAGTTTAAACAGATTTGGGAATTAGTGCATACTTACAGTTTCCAATTCTTTATAATAACGTTTAAAATAAATCACTGCATTCGAATATTCAAAAAGTTGTCTTGTAAGCCGGCATTGTAATTTAATTCTCCTTTTTTCCAATATCAGATAACTTTAAGCAGCTTTCAATTTTTTGGCAGAAGAGTACTTGCCGTTTCTTGTAAGAACGTGCCGATGAGTGCAAGGGGAGTCTCAGTCTTTCTCCCCATTATGGTAATTGCGAAGATGCTTGTCTGTGTTTCTCTACTTTGCTTTAATCTTAATTACTTTCTTGAAGAAAATTTCAAGTGAAATGCGCACCTCATTTCAAAAACTTTATGTGCCCTGGGCATTTTTTGTAATACTGCTACATAACCTAACATTTCTATGCATTCGCAACTGAGTCATCAAACATCTTGCCTTAAAGTTGTGGTTTACGAGGTTCTTACCTGTATTTCCGAAAAACAGTTTCATCAAGCTACATTTTGTCAAAGTGTTAGCGCAAGAATCCAACCGCTACCTTCTCTCGCATTTCATTCCATCTACGGCATAATGACAGAATCCTCTACAGGGAAGGATTCTACATTGACGAACCTGAGTTCTGGTCATGCATTACCTCAAAGTAGGAAAGTTGAATAGTACCTAGATACTGAATATTTTGGTCTTACTTTTATTTTATCATCTCATTCTGTTTACTGAACATTTGAATTTTTGCCTTGTTGCTGAGCTTTATCAAAACTAAAAATGAGACTATGTACAACTTTTAGGCCGTTCATATACCCCCGTTGGCATATTGATACTCTCTTCATTGGCTTGGTGGAGATGCTCTACAACCCCTCGTAGGAAAGAATGGTAAGGAGTCCCATTTTATTTTTTGTGCGACTTGTATTCCTCAATTATTTCCTTTTTATACTTATATACTACTTGCGTAAGACCGTCTTGCATGCACCTCGTTTGTCGAATCATGCCTTTTGCAGGGTTGATATTTGCCTAGACTACATGCATCACAAACGCTCCCGCTTTAGCGCAACATTTGTTACGAGGGGAATGAGGCTCCTACGAATTATGTAGTATGCTTGGAAATTTCAGCGTTGCATGTATGGGTTTTCCATCAAAAGATACTCCTTTTGTAATAAGTGATTTAAAAAGTGATCATTTCAAGTTTTTTCGTCAGTTTAAATTGCTACACCGTTTATGAGTTTCCCATATTCTTGGTTTGCACCCTTCAAAAATATTTCATTTGGATCCTAGCAAATACTAGACAATTCCATTATAGTGAAATTCAATCGAATAATTTGGTGCCATTTTGCTTATTCTTGCTACCACAAAAAAGAGGGTACACTTGGCTACTATTGGCAGTAAAAGATAACTTTGGTATCGAGCATTTACCAAAGATGATATCATTCTATCTTATTTCTCGACTAAGCTACGAAGCACATTGTCAATTTCATCTTGAAGCAACTTGATGTATGCAACAATCTTTTCTTCAGGATCTTTCGGATTCTGTATTAGGCAGTATCACAAAACGTAAAAAATGATTCAAAATGTAAGATCTTCTAAATAAATAGTAACAATTAGAGGCACAACCCATTACATGAGCAAACATAAAAATGAACTTCAATTTACCAGAAACTTCAAGCTTGTTATTTTATTAATTGTTGGACGAGCGGCATTGTAAATTGTTCCCCAACCGATACGATGCTCTTCTCCAGAACTCTCTGCGCAGAAATAATCAAATGTTACTACACCTAGTTAACAAAATAAAACCGAATGAATAATTTCTACCTTGAATTGTTTTCAACCCCTGTTCATAAAAGTGGCAAATTATCTTCATCATTCCGAGTGTCTGCAGTATTTTAATTTGAAAAAGTGCGCATTAAATCTCGAAAGAAATTGACGAATGTCTAGTATTCAATATTTATACCTTATATAAGGGACAAACATAGTCGTAATCAGAGAAGGCGTTTTGTTGTAAAAAATCTTCACGGATGATTTTTGCTACTTCAAGAATAAGCTTTTGATCCTGAAAAAACACACTAATGCGTTGTTCGTAATATCAAAAACGACGAATTGATTTTTGTCTCTAGTAAACATTGAAAAGAAAAGCATCCAAATAACTACAAATTAGAACACAAGGGATAGATTTACCTCTGAAAGAGAATCTTTTCCAACAAGCTGAACGATATCCAATAGTTCCGACTCTTGCTGAAAAAAAAAGCATTCAATAACAGAGAAAATTGCAGCTGAAAACATCCATAGGTTTAGTGTCATCCATCTAAATACCTGTAAGATTTCTGCTAGTTTTTGACGCAGAGAGGAGAAATCCGAATCGTATTCTTCAAAATAGGGTTCGAGCACGCGATGGTATTTCGTGAAAGAAGTTGTCCAATTGACTGCAATATTTTATCACGTCGTGCAAACATACGATTTTCATAGTAAAAACGACATAAGGGGTGTTTTCTACCGCCCATTTAGCTACCAGAGATTAAAAATGAAAATTTTTGATCCTTGCTACTATATATATACATTAATGGCCTATTCAATGGTTCCATAAACATAGAAGGAAGGATTCTTCCTATTCAAGAAGGACTACACACCGGAAGGAAAATGTTTACGCTGCGCTAATTTCTTGTCGAGACCCCAAAATACTTGCACAATGGACATCGTAGCCGTTGTAACAGGATCCGAAAAATCACCTCCAGGAGGAGACACAGCGCCTACAAAGGTGTGAAATGCGAGTATTCAAATAATCAACACACTAGCTGCATACTTAACACATGGAAGCGTTGCCATCTCACCTACAACCGTAACCGATCCTTCACGATTCGGAGAACCCAGACATTTCACACGACCTATACATCCCATCATAAATGACAACAAGAGGAGTAAACAGCGAATTGGATAGAGTGGACACTCTAAGCATTTTCTTTTTCGGCTATGAAAAAGAAATTCAAAGAATGAAAGAAAGAATTTTATGTGGTAAAAACAAAAGGCTACAAAGTCTGGTTTGTTTTACATACTCGCACGTTCATAAAATGCGGCTAAACGAGCTCCGAGATACGCAGGATAACCGCTGTCAGCGGGCATTTCAGCCAGACGGCCAGAAATCTCACGCAAGGCTTCAGCCCAACGACTTGTAGAATCCGCCATCATAGCAACATTTACACCCATATCTCTGAAATATTCTGCCAAGGTGATACCCGTATAAATAGAAGCTTCACGAGCAGCCACAGGCATATTCGATGTATTTGCAACCAAGCAGGTTCGCTGCATGATACTTTCCTCCTTCCCATCAATCATAGTAGTAAGCTCCGGGAAATCTGTTAAAACTTCAGCCATTTCATTTCCACGCTCTCCACAGCCAACGTATACGATAATATCACAGTTTGAATACTTAGAAAGAGCCTGATTCATTCATTGACATGCATTCGTATTCCTCAAAATTACGTGTAACAGAGTACTGTTTTCTACGTGTAAAAAAAAAAAAAGAGTCTTGACAACATCCTATAAATAAATAAAATGAAGTACTCAGCCGTCAGAAGATCACATTCCTCTGTTTTGAATAAAAAATTGCAGTTAAGCGCTAACAGAGATAAACTACTCTCCTACTTGAGAAATTATCGTTTTGCCACATCCAAAAGCTCCAGGGACGGCACACGTCCCTCCCTGAACGCTTGGGAATAGGCAATCCAAGACTCTCTGACCTGTCAATAGAGGAGTCTGTCATACAAGAAAAATTTACTATACATCATGAGAATCCCACAAGAATACAAAAATAAAAGTATACCTAGGATAAAGAATACACTAGAGTAAAGATAGATGTACCTAGAATAGCATGTAATAAAAATGAAATCTATACAGTCAGCATTGTACCTCGCCTATAATTTTTTCAACGCAGGGGCGAGATTCTCTCACTGGCCAATAGTGCGCAAGAGTGTATTCTTGTATTTTGCCTTGATATTCCAACTCAAGCACGGGTTCCTGCAAACAGCATTGTAAGCATCGTATGTAGTAGTAAGATGAACGGGAATGCATTTAAGAAATGTGTTTCCTTTAATAAATTTATGAAGCAAACATATTTTCTATATTCTTTTCTCATAAAATATAAGAATAAAAACAAATGACAAGGGCATTTTTCCCTTTTTTAAAATTAAATTTACTTTTTTAGTGCATTTTTCCCTTTTTAAAAATTAAATTTACTTTTTTAGTTCACAAGCAAAAAATTGAACGAACCGCAACTGTGTACATTCCAGGATTGGCAATGCTGACAACGCGACCTTGAGCCTTTGGGGGAACCATAATCCTATCAAAGATTACGAGGGTGCAAGTAATGAACTTTTTCGTAAATATTCTACAAATTTTGGCTAAACCTATGCATATTCCTAAATATAGGGAGCGGATCAAGTAGAATAGTTTACATGCTCATAAAACATACCGATGATTTTTAAACAATGAATTTTCGAAGCATTTTCCAAAGATGTCACCACCCGTAACAATATCACCCACACGCAATGATGAATTTGGATCAAATTCCCATTGGACAGACTGATCGAGTGGCATGATGTCCACTCCTTTTGGGACAAAAACACTTTTTGCTAGGAGTGCAATACGGTCAAGCGGTCTTTGAATGCCATCAAAAATTCCATTGAGAATTCCTGGTCCAAGCTGAACAGAAAGCGGCTTTCCTGTCCTCATGACTGGGTCTCCGACAGTAAGCCCAGCTGTATTCCCCATAAAAACATATCTATTTCCGTCCCACATGAGCATTCAATAACAAAACACTACAAAATAAGATAATTGTGAATCATGTACAAAGTAGTATAGCAGCATTGCCATAAAAGTAGGGAACAACCAACGGGAAGCTGTCGGAAACAGTTACCAAGAAATGGTGATCTTATTCCTCCAATTGCTTCACCAGCAAGCCGAAACTCTAGGTTTACCTGTATCCTCGTAAACTTGAACATAAGCAGAATCTCCTTCAATCCTGATGATTTCTCCAACTAATTTATCCCATCCAACACGTACTAGTTCATACATGCGACTTCCAGACATGCGATTGGCAACAACAACTGAATTAAATAGAATTGAAAAGAAACGAGCAATAAGTGCAAATCGTTCATGATATTCTAGTTGCTGATGCACTAAACCATAACGAAAAGATGACACGACTGCACTGAGACAACAACTAGCTAAACAAATGAACATTTTCTGAAAGAAGATACTCCAATAAAACAAATGCCTTACGTGGGCCTGACACTTTGTATACAATCCCCACGGACGACTCCGAATCGGGAATTTCCATTTTTGAAATAAATCAGTATATTCGTAGAATGTAATCACAGTAAAAAATTTCCCGTATAGTAAATGCACAATGCATCCAACAGATTAAAAAATTGCGCAGTACATACAACCAAAGATAATGAGTGCGATCAGTAGGCGCTTGCTTATTTTATTCCAAGGAAAATTGGCAAGCTTTTTTGTGAAACACTTGATGAAAGAAGCAAAGGTTAAAACTTGCACAGATTTGCACGGTTGAAAATCATAGTTGAAGCGGTTAGTGAAGTTGAATGCTGTAGCTATTACTTTTTCTGGATAATTTCGGCCCCCTTACCAATCCTCTCTCGAAATGACTGTCCGCACGCAAAGTTTAACTTATCGATACCGTAAATAGAAATATACTTGCTCTTCACGAAAGCTCAGGTGTGTTACGTTGCGTTGTGTTACCATTTTGGCAAGCGGATCTACGGAACATACTGCCTATATTCGACTCGCACTGTGAATGCTTACCTCAGGCGATTTTCACGCACGTAGAGATTCGGAAATTTGCTCATGCCTGCTTTAGTCGTAGTCGCGCTTTTGCAATAACTGCGTTTTTCTATGTCCGCTTCTTCAAATATATCGTTGTAGACGAAGCGCACACCGTGTCTGAAACAACGAGTAAGTTTTTAATGGTATCACTGGATTTGAAGGATTAATGCTGTATATCCTAGCATTTCTTCTATTTTAGAAAACTTGTTTCTACCTTGCAAGTTTTTGGGTGTGTCTTTTACTCTGCTTCACTGCTAAGGATTCATTCAGTAGAATTCTTTCAATGACATCCCATGCCCCTTGGATAGCCCAGTGCGTTTCTTCGTAGAATATGTGATGAACCTCCTACTGAATGTATTTACTTTGTTTGAGATGTGACTTAGTTGCAGTTTTTTAAGGAGTACTTGGAGCTACACCAAATAATTATACTTTTCCACTTTTTTTGAGCATATAAAGTTCTCTTGTAATATAGTGAAAGCAGCCAATTTAATAGTAGTAGCGGGGTACTTACTTTGAGAGACGTTTTGCAAATGCTATTTCTTGTCCATTTGATAAACTTCCTATTCCGCAAAACTAGTTTATTATTTTGGATGAACCAAGTTTACTACATTTTTTATGAAGTTGTAAGTTTTCAATTCTTTTCTCAATATGCTTGTTTTAAGTGTGCTTCATGGGGAGTATAAGGGAGTGTTGTAAGTCACCATTTTGCCGCTTCATCGTCATCTCTCCTTACTACTGGTGTCGCGTATGAAGAGCATTAGCCTTTATTGTAAAGTGCATCTACTTTCCGTCGTAGTAGAGGCATTGATTGTTTAATTCTTCGATTGCTTCTTTTCATCTGTCATGGCGCACAAAAAAAGTTTGTTTTTCGGTGGCTACAAAACGAATTCTTCTCAGCCCTTCATATTTATTTTTCTACTTTTCGTCACTGTGCTAACGTGGATTTTCATGGCTGAAATAGGCCAGGAGCTGCAGCATATTTATCCTAAGCCCTTTTTTATTACATTAGTTGTTCATGCATTTTATGCAATCTTCGTTCCTCTTGCACATATTCCGAATTGCTATCAGCTAAATGCTAAAAAAGAAGATTCTCATGGACATCCTAATTCTAGCACGTTTTTATGGGCACATTTGTATCATTGCAGTGTACCTTTATCTATAATCAGTTTTGTGTCTGGTTGGTTCTGGTATATCAGCCTTCCTCACACGAGCGTGTCGGGAAATTCTGCTATTTATCAATCCTCTCCTGTCACAATTTTTATCCTTTCAATGTTCTTCTTACATGAAATTGTTACGCGACAGAAAGTGGCTGCAATAACCACTTGCGTTGTTGGTGTAATGCTCGTTTGTTTCTTTGGAGAATATAATGTAAAGAATGGCGATGTTGATGCTCTATCTCACCCAACAATAGGCGGATATAGTTTTTGCTTGATGAGCATGCTTTTATATGCTCTCTTTGAGGTCTTGTTCAAGAAGTGGAACAACGATGGAAAAGAAAGTTTTCGCTACTCCGTGCAAGTATTAGGACTTCTAGGATGCTTTACAATTCTCTTTTTTACTCCTCTTCTTTTAGCATTGGATTTATTGAAAGTGGAGACGTTTGCACTTCCAGAAAAGATGGCTTTGCAGCTTTTACTATTACTTAGTGTCTTAGATTCTCTTTTTAATTTTTTTTTGTTTTTACTAATATCAATGTCTTCTCCTCTGATTGCAGCGGTAGGATGCCTACTTGTTCTACCCACTAGCATTGTGTGGGATGCTTTTGTAAATCAACATCTGTTGAATATAGTTGGATTAACTGGCGTAGTGTGTATCTTGCTTGGTATATCTTTTTTTGCTGCTGGCGAAAATTCTTTGCCATCAGCTAAAGAGTATAATAGATTACATGAAGATAGTTTACTTGAGGAGACAGAACTTTCTGACAGTGATGAATTGCTCATGGAGGACGAAGCAACTGTACATGATGAATTCTTGCTCGGTAGGCTACTAACAATTCAAAGAAATTCTCTTTACCCAATGCTTCTTGAAAACATTTCATCACTTGATTTGATTGACAAAATCTTTTTTTGCATTACTTTGTAATCTGCTCGAGTTTTTCTTGTAAAATAAGTACTGTTTCTTTATGAAAATATTTTACTATATTTCATTGTAATGTATAGGAAATACTGGAAAAAATTCAAGTAAAGAAATGGGTGAGTTAAAAAATAGCTCAATATGTACGGCGAAAGGCAGTTCTTCCGATGTTTTCCTCTCATGTTCCTTGAAACCTTCCCCTTGGACACAGTCATTAAGTGATATTACTGCCTCCTCATCTACTCCACTTTCATCGGCAACACAGGCAGATATTTTTGATTCTCCTGTTGCTAATAGTGGTACATTTTCTAGCAATGGTGTACCTTTCCTCGGCAAGTCCGCTATTAATTTTACCGAAGAATTGGTTATTAGCAATGTAGATGCTGTTGCTTCTAGTAGATCTTAGCTCATTTTAGAGTTGATTTTTCAATCAATATATTCTTCAAAAAAGCTTTTGTGGCATTCAATTGCTAGTCTTATCCTGATCGTTTTATTTTGGAAATATTCTTATGTATTAAGAGAATCCTAGGAAATAATAAGAATACGTCGTTCTTTTGCCACTGAATGGGCTCTTATATTATCTTCCTGCTATGTGGAGATGTGATAATGTCTGTAAATGTATCCAATCATTTTTGTGTAATTATTGGTCACTAGTGCTTTATATTATTGCGCAATCGATATCTTCATGTTATAGTTGCTCTGGCTTTTTATTACAGCGCTACACGCCTTGAAATTCGTGTTTATCCTGTTTTGTGATATCCACAAAGTATGCCGCAGCTTTTCTATGATGAATTGTCAGTATCGCAAATTTTTTATTCCCTGTTCTTAAGCTCTAGATTAGTGATCAGTTCAAATATTCTTTGTATATATCTCTTATTCAAGAAACCTGAAATACTATCAGTGTAAGAATGAGCGATTTTGTTACGCTCTAATTCAATTTGAGGATCCAAGATACCCTTTTCCTCAAGTTTGAAAATCTTTTAAAAACCAAAGCATGCATCTTTTTAAACTTTTCATGTAAATAAATACAGTGTTAATTTTACATTTTGCGTAGTATAAAGAGATGAATTTATGCATAAATCATACTGACGATAGTCTTCACTAAGCGTGCTGAACACTGCTTTATTCCAGTGCAATTTGCCAGTTTTTTTTCAATGAGTTTTCAGTTGACAATGAGTATCGTTTCGGATTTTTATGAAAGTTCTATAGCAACAACATTGATAAATGATTCGTGCTGCATATTTTTGATTGATTCTTCTATTTTTTTTTGTATTGTGGCTGAAGTGTGATGTACGCAAACGAATATTGGTGGGCATTTTATTTGAAAATTTTTCATTTTTTATAGAAAATTTCCTTTTGCGAAGTTTTTTGTGCGTCAACTTTGTAAAATGCAACAGCGTTTGCGTTAGTACAACTACTATGATCCGTGCTTCATCAATGAAAGTAAATTTTAAAATATAAGGTGAAAATGAATGCCTTGTAATTCGTTGGACTGCTTTATTTATGGAAGCATTTGCTCAAACATGTAGACACTATCTCATCACGAAATAAAGAAAAATGGGTAGCATCTTTCTTTGAGTACGAACATGCCGCATCTCATCACCCTTAACCATATCAATGAAGCAAAAGATTTGCTTATTGCACGAAGCACGTATTTTCTGATTTTGTCGGTTGATACTGGTAGCTACACCACTTGGAAAGAGACACCGAGCAAGCAAAAAATAAAAAGGGTGCTTGAATCCCCCTTTTTTATGTACACTGTCGATTTATCTGAAATTGGCACATGCTAAGGAAACAAGGCAACTTATGCCTAACGAAAATAAAATATTTAGGGAAATGGAAAGTAGTGGCAATGTCCTTTATCTTGCTTTGAAAAGGTTTTTCGAATTTAGTATAAAAGAATAGAGGGTTTTATCATATAAATATTGTGATTTAAAAGCATTTACGGCAATAGCTCGGATAGAATTGCAGTTGGTCTACTTTACATTGTTGCACTCAAAAAAATTTCTGCTGCACACAACTTTCTCCTTTGAAAGATTAGCATTGCTAAGTATCAAAATGCTGCAGCAACATTAAGAATGGGTATTATTTTATTACTATGCGTAAATGATTTAATACTGACTTAGCTCTTCAATCAGTGATATGGTGTCATGTCTGTTCGTATTGACTCAACGTATGTTATTTTAGGCAACATTGAATTGTGAGAACAGTCAATGAGAAAAGCGAAAAAAACCGATAGGACAAGATTGCAAACAGGGAGAATCTGTAAAAATTTCTAGCGTGGAAATGTATAGAGCTTCGGTGCGGTAGAGGAGAGTATAGCTTTTGCCATATCAATTATATGCTTAATTTTTAATGTTTCGCTTGAATGCATTACTGATTTTTTGTTCTCGTTATTCCTCAATCGTAATATTTTCTAATTAAAATCTTTAATCTAATATTTTTAAGTTTTTTCTAGAAAACTCGAAATTATAAGCTGCACGTTACTTTGAAAATTCTTCGCAGTGCATTAAGTAAATGTAAACTTCAGTAGGAAAAAAACCCTCTAGAGCATATTTATTGCGTAATGATAGCCTCAGAGTAAATTCAGATATCTAGAAATTTACTTGCATCCTATTGCAACGCTTCCAGTCGTGTATGTTATTTTATAATAAGTATGTTATAATGCTTTAATTGAAGTGGGGAGAGCCGATCATGGTAGAAAATATTTGTTGTTGTGAACCGGACATTTTCAAAGAGTGCTGTGAAAACGCTAGCTTACTTGATAAGAAATACCTATTCGTTTAACCTTGTAAACGTCATTCAATATCACATGAAAAGGAAATAAGCACATTTCGATACATTTGCCAGCGTCATACTGTTGGAACATAAGTATGCCGGAAAACTTAAGAGTAAAAATAAGCTTTTCCTTCTTTTTTCCAATTGGATAAAGCACATGGATCATCAAAAAAAACTCATATTCGCATATGTTAGCACAGAAAAATATGCTAGGGTAAGATCAAAGAAAGAGAAAATAGCACGTACACGCTCTTTGTAAACCTCATCATTCTTCGCCTGCTTGTCTGTTAGCGCAACCATAGTAATAAAGAGTACTTGCCTTTTCTCTGCGTCGAACTTTCGGCATGCTCCTCTTCCTTTTGATAACAGTTTCATCTTTGCGAATGTTTGATTGCACATTAATTTAAGACGAAACGCTTGGTGGTGCTATGGCATGCTTTCCTTCGGTTCTTGTGTTTTTATTTAAATAGGTACCTCGGTTTCCGAATTTCTTTACTTTTGATGTGTATAAAAAATTAGAAGAATGCCCACACATAGCAATTACCAACATCAGGAAAGTTAAAATAGTACAGTGCAATATAGTCCATTTTTTCATGTGAAGAAAATATTTTTCACTAAATAAAATACCCTTTGAGTTCTCCATAATTTTGTTACAATAAAGTAATTGTGGTCATCCTTACTTCACAAAAATGTGACTAAGAGTTCCTTAAATGCTGGGGCTTAGCGGATGATTTTGACAGCTCTATCTTGACAGCTTTCATTGCATAGCTATCAAAAAAATTTACTGCAGCTGCTTTGCTATATTCCATAATGAAGCCACAGAAATGATAATATGTGGGCACTGCCACACCCGATTGATTGCTCATATCTGAGAGTGCTCATCGGGTTGGTAATGACATTTGCAGAAAATAATCAAGGCATACGATTTAAATGGGTGCGATTGAACTGAGGACACACCTAAACAAAATACGCAAACGGCGCTCAACACGTTTGACCTGCTAGAAGGAGAGTGAAATGAGAAGCAATATCAATGCCCAATACTCTTCTATTTCATGAACACTCAAAGAGCTTGCCGAAAATATTTTTTGAATATGAGATGTGCTAAATTTTCTCTAAAACATTTCTTTTATTTTTGACGACGCTTGAACTAAGGATAGCTACTACAATGCGGTGCTATAGTATCTCTTTTTCATCAATCCGTATTCTCGACAATTTAATCGTGCCTTAAGTCAAATTCATTCAGAGCTATTGCTCGTGAAACTCCTTCTTTGTCTGCATGTCGGCGCTGGATTATTCTCTTGCATGGCTGAAAGTGGTGTACACTGCCCGCCAAACATCTCACCTTCATACCACAGTAACAAATTTACGACGTATTCTTGAGACTGCTTCTCTTCCTCTACCCGTTCCATGCCGATTGCCTCGACGGCAATGGCGTGTGACCTATCTAAAATCACCTTTCAAGCACAAGCACTCCATCCGGCATTACGTATTTAACGATTTCAGATACGCTTTTACGTTCTATGATGTGAAAAATCCGCAATTGTGTATGAGTGCTGTTCTGGGCGCGTTATCTGCACAAACTGGATGTGCATGCAATTTCGCATGGCGCTTTCCTGTCAGTATATTCATTACCCTAAAAATATCATCGTTTTAGTGTTAAGTTGAGAAACGATGTAATAATACGCTTACTGTTCATTTTGCTGAAATTGCAAATGCACTGTTGCATTTTTCGGGAAGGCAGCCTTTTCTTTGCATGCTTCTAGCAAGCGCCTGAACATGCTACGTAATGTATATTTCATTTTATTTTTCAACAGCAAAATCGAATGCAAAATCTTTTCATTATTTTATTGCTGGAATTTTGATTTTGCTAAACTGGAATTGCACACAAATTCCGCATAAAGACATGAAATTGTACTGTTTCATCGTATCCTTCCGCGGGGTTGATTTTTGAAAGTTGTCTGGTTTATTTTGATTACTGAAGTGTGTACATACACGCATGATATTTACAAATTTTTCAAACTAATCGCAATGCTCAATAAATAGGTGCAATAGGCATTCTTTGTCATATCTATAGTTAATGCTTTATAATAGCGTGAGTTCTGTTCAAAAAACTTTGTGTCCATTCAAGTTTCGCCTGTACAAGAAATGGGTAATATACATTAAATCGGTGGTGTTACGGTGTGATATTTCTCCTTTTCTTTTGCTGTTGAATTTGGGTCTATTTCTATTGGAAACGCGTATCCCTTTTACGATGTGACATTTTTTTCGTTTTTCTATGGTTACATGGGCACATAGCATTTCTTGTATTTTTTGGAAAATTTAAAGTTAGATTAAGATTTCAGCGATACTATTTGTTCAATTATAAACTACCCAGCAGGGCATGCTATTTATTGCATAATGCGTTTATGAATTTGTTTAGGGTACTGGTAATCCACCTTTATCGGCAGAAAACGCACTGAAAAGCGATAGTTTACACTGTGAGCAGCACGAGACGCCTCAAGTCAAATCTTCTCGAATTTATAATTATCGGAAGGAAGAACGCGCTATTGCAAGGATTTCAGCGAATGTCGAAAAGAAAAATTTGCATTGGTTTATCAACAAAAACAAGAATTCCCACGTTTAAAATGTGTGTGCAGGGTGTGTTTGGATAATATGAATTTTTTTGGTTCAATCTTGGTTGTTGGTTACTACAAGTGTAGATATAAGAAGATTCTTCAAAGATTTCCCATCCCATATCCTTGGATAGGGCAAAGTTTACTTTTTTAGTTTTTCACTCCTCATAGAGGCTTGTGAGAGTATTTATGGAAATTGGAGTAGGAGGCATTCTTTTCTATCTTTGCTAGCCTAAAGTTTCTAAAAATACGTTGTTTTTCGTTGCTTCTTACGTATTTAATTAGAAACATTCCAACGGATGCTACTGTAAAAGCACACGTGTGCTATTTGGGTAAAATCTGGATCCCGTTAGCACAACAAAATAGAGTAGGGGTTGAATTGATAGAATTCTTATAGTTTCTCTGTGTGTGAGGCTCTTGGAGTGTGTAAAAAACGTAGCTTAGCATTTTATTTTTTTAAAAAGAAGGAGGAAATCATGAAAAATCTCTGTTCGACAAGACAGAATATCTATTTTATGGATAGAAAGTTTGCAGTTGAAAAAAATGAACCAAGGGAGCAGATAGGTACGAAAGGATACGCTTCCTTAGTAGGAGGAGGAGAGAGAGTTTTCATAAAGACAAAAATGCCACTCTTTTTTCTATAGGAATAGGTACTCTCTCAATTTTTTTTCAACAGATTTGTACAGGGCTGGAAAGAGTTTTTGTTGTACACTCGTAGAGTGTGGAAATACAAGGAGATCTCACACACAGTAGAGAGTTCCATCCTATGGCCTAGAGAAGGCGTAGCGATGGATTTTAAAATTTTTTTATATAATAAAAACAATGAAGAGAGCCACGTGCACATGTCTAGAAAATCACAAGACAAAGAGTTTCCCAAATTCTTGTCTCCTTCACTTATATTGCCCAGCTTTGTAATTCCTCATCCGTTTCATGGGTAGAGACGAAATGCTGGGTAATGGACTACATACCACAACAAAAAAATATCAGAGGATAGAAAAGAAGACAAGGATTTGTAATATATATATTTTAGGATGGTATACATCCCATAGAATGGACAGATGGGTTTTGTTTAGCAATGCTTGTACTATATAAACGCATACGAAAGAGTACGTAAAGTATAATTCAAAGATACTCTCACCTCTATCATCACATTTCCACAAAGAAGGCAATCATCGGCCAGAATATCATCTATACGCCTGCAAAGAATGTACAAGGAAGCATCGTTGAGATCCCTCTGGATAAGAAAATTTTATTTCCAATTTTATTTCCTATGCCTACTAATGTCTTAGCAGTACAGAAGGGAGAAAATTACAGGAATAAAAATTATTCTTTGATCCTGTAAGAGGAAGGCAAGTCAACAAAGTAGGGAGAGGTTTGGAATTTCTAAGCTACTTCCATTCCTAAAGAGGAGATTCAATCCACTTACGAAGAGGATTTATTAAGAAATATATTGATGTATATTTCTTAATAAGGATTGCATAGTATTGAAAAAGATAGAACAGGAAGGACTCACGCTTCTAAGTTTTTTACAGTCAGCTCATCCTTAGCCAACAATGCCTCTTCTATTTGCTGATTCAGAGAATTATACTGAGCTATACCTCCACTTCCTGAGTAAACATGGACTGTATACCTCTTAAAGAAGGATCCCATACAGTTTTTATAAAAATGGAGAGGTTCCACAACCAATGCAAATTGAATACAACTTCATAGGCATGGCTATAGAGTAAGAACTGTGTTTCTAAAGCCTTAAATGGGGGGCAAAATAAACAAGAAAAAAATTGAAAATTACCCTCTCTCTCTCTCATTTCTCTCAATGCATCTCATCACATCTCTTTCTCAACGCATCTTATCACATCTCTCACTCATTTCTCTCATCTCAACTCATTTCTCTCATCTCAACTCATTTCTCTCATCTCAACTCATTTCTCTCAACGCATCTCATCACATCTCTTTCTCATCTCTCACTCATTTCTCTCATCTCAACTCATTTCTCTCATCTCAACTCATTTCTCTCATCTCTCCCTCTCTCTCTCATCTCATTTCTCCCTCTCTCTCATCTCATCTCTCCCTCTCTCATCTCATCTCTCCCTCTCTCTCTTTCCAATCCCAAAACTTTCAAATCTAAAAACAAATACATTTTTATAAAACGCACTAAAAACATCAAAATAAAAGCAACAAAATT
Source organism: Cardiosporidium cionae (assembly GCA_015476325.1). Lineage (NCBI taxonomy): Eukaryota > Apicomplexa > Aconoidasida > Nephromycida > Cardiosporidium > Cardiosporidium cionae. Next base: position 31,633 of record JADAQX010000446.1, read on the forward strand.
TATAGAAAGGAAAAAACGTACCAAAGGTTGGATATTTTAATTTTTTTGTACAAGAGGCATGAAAAGAATGCCCACAGGTGAAGGTATAAAATTTTTCCAAGTAGATGGATTTACAGCACACATCACACACTTGCGTTGATGAGAGAATGACGCAGCTGCAAAGACAGACAAACGAGCAACAGAAGGAAGAGAAAGAGTTTTCATCACAAAATGCAATGCATATCCAATTTTAATAAAGAATTCTTATAAAATGTGAAGCAAAACGAAATCTACCGTTGATTCAAAGTACGTAATTCCTCTTTTAAAGAAGCAGCACTTTTTCGATGATCTTCAATTTCCTAAACGATAAATAAACGTCATGAATTTGAAAGAGAGAGAGAGAAAACAGCGTTAATGCCTTCATCCTTCAATCTACTAGAGTTTTAGAGAATCTCATGTTTTTATTTCTCTACAATGAGGGCAGATACAACATGCATTATAGGCTTTAACAAATTTACAAACTCTCTTTTACTTTTCCTATCAAAAAAGAAATGGTTAAAGTGTCTATACTACTAAAAATGGCTTATAGATTAGACTCCTCTCATCTGTACAGTTTGCTCTTCAGTGTCCTCTCTTTTTTCTCCTCCTCGCTTTTTTCTTCTCCTCTTCTCTTTTATCTTCTTCTCCTTGCTCACTTTTATCTTCTTCTCCTCTCTCTCATCTTTCTCATCTCTCTCTCATCTTTCTCATCTCTCTCATCTTTCTCATATCTCTCACCACTCTCTCTAATCTTTCTCATCTCTCTCACCACTCTCTCTAATCTTTCTCATCTCTCTCATCTCTCATCACCTCCTCTCTCTCCTTTCTCATCTCTCATCTCTCTCCTCTCACTCATCACCTCCTCTCTCTCCTTTCTCATCTCTCATCTCTCTCCTCTCACTCATCGCCTCCTCTCTCTCCTCTCACTCATCACCTCATCTCTCCTTTCTCATCTCTCATCACCTCCTCTCTCTCCTCTCTCTCATCTCTCTCCTCTCTCTCCTTCCTCATCTCTCATCACCTCCTCTCTCACAAAAAATATAAATATATAAACAATTTCTTTACGAAGCAATGAGAAATATTTCATTTTGGTCTTACCAGTCGTTTGGATGCAATGCGTTGCTCATAAGCATCCAAAGTTTCACATATATCTTCTTTGAAAGTATCAATGATAGTAGAGTCTGCCATATAAGGAAGTACATCCTGTATTAAAGAATAAAAATAAATGTATATTCACATGAAATCTCAAAAATAGTGTGAAAACATCGAGAGTATAAATAAAAATATGTCAAAAAAAGTACCTTCTAAATGTTTTAATTTGATAGAAAGAGAAGAAAATTTTGCCAAAAATAAAATAAAAATGCGAATAGTACAACTTTCTCACGTAGAAAGAAAATATATATATAAATTTGATAATAAATAATAAATGAAAATACCTTACTTGTACTTTCAAAAGTCCTTCAGATTCATAAACCAAATGCATGAGTTCAGATAAATTTTCTCTTTCTGCCTGAAAACAAATGTAAATTTTTTTTAAATAAAAAAAAATTATTACTAAACAAAATTATACATGTTAAGAGAGATATTTCTAGATGTAATAAAATATTAAGAAAAAAATATCAAGGAGGGTTACACGTATTACCCACACTCTTTCTCTCTATCTCTCCTATTAATAAAAATAAATAAAAATAATCACTCTTTATAGTTTGTTTCCATAAATTTTCAGAGGATTGATTTTTTTTTTTATAGAATGTTTTTGAATGGGATAAACTCGATTCAATAGGATGGAAAAGTTGAAACATTTTCATACATCTTTTTTCTTTTTCATTTATAGAGATATAGAAACTTATAGAGAGAAAAAAATAAAAAAGAGGGTGAAATTGTATAAAAAATTATATATAGAAAACAACATAAAATGATAAAAAATCTCAGAAAAAATTAACTTTTTAATAGAAAATCATCGATAAATAATAAAAAAGAAATATCTTAAACCGGACAGACCAAATGCTCAACAATACGAAGCCATAAACGTTTCTTCACAGATTCATCAGAAGGTCTAACAAAATATTAGAAAATAATTCCAAAAAAAATCAAAGGATGCATTAATTATTGAATCTTTGTTTTCTAAATTTATTTATAAAAAAATATTCATAAATAATAAAAATGTAAATAAACAATTAAATAGAAAATAACAATGCATTCTTCTCAATGAATTATAATTTTACTGGGAGAATTATAAAAAGAAAAAGCATCAAAAAACTACTACAGCACATACAGTTTGCATCCCAATAATATTTATATTCAAACACTTTATTTCTATTTCATTTTTAAAAAAATATATATATATATATAAAATTAATTTTAAAAAAATTAAATTAAAAAAAAATTAAATAAACTATTTCTATAATCTAATCCACGGCAGATAAAGATTTTTAATTTAAAAAAAAAAAAAAATACAGCATTAAAACAAAAATTTTATTTAAATGAAATGAAATTAATTTCTTGAGAATGACCTGTATTCGTGATAAATTTTTACATATTTTTATTTTTTTAAAAATGTAAAAAAAAATTTATATTTAAAAATAAAAAACAATTTATAAAGATGTATTTTCTCCCTTTTTTGTTTATTATTAAAATGCTTTTAAATTTGTATTTATTTTCTTTTATAAATCTCTTTTTAAACTCTTGTCCATAGTTTTGTTAGAACTCTCAAATTGAGCAAGAAGTACCACCTTTAAACATCCTTTTTGAAGATAAACTTTATTATAATTTGAAATGAATTTGAATTTTCTATATAAAAATGAATACTCTCTACATTTTTCAGAGCTACCGTGAAGCAACATGTTTGGCCAAAGAAAGAAATCCATGATTCAAAGCTTGAATAACAGCATCCTATACAATAAATAAAATTGGATTACAGGTATACAGACTAACACATTCATCTTACACTAGGAAGAGAGAAAGAAAATAACAATCCTCTTTATATCAATTAAATTTTTTTATTTTATAAAAACAAAATTTTTTGTTAAATCGTTTCATACTGTTGAGAGGACTTTCTTTAAAAAATTGAAAAACAAAAACTTTCTCTCCATTTTTCATAGAGAAGAGAGAGTACATACACCTCTCTCTCTCCGTGTTTTACATTACTCCTTTCTCTTTCATATGGAAAAAGTTTTCCTCTTTTTAAAATAAACAAAAAGATATTCACAAAGTGCAGACTTTTTCTTTCATTCTATTTTAAATAATATTTTTAAGAATATTTTATAATATTTTATTTTATATTATTTCATTCTATTCTACATATTTTATAATATTCTACATATATTCTACAATATTCTACATATTTTATAGTATTTTATTTTATTTTATATTATTTTATTCTATCCTACAATATTCTACATATATTCTACATATTTTATAGTATTTTATTTTATATTATATTATTTTATTCTATTCCAAAATATTCTAAAATATTCTACAATATTCTACATATATTCTACATATTTTATAGTATTTTATTTTATATTATATTATTTTATTCTATTCCAAAATATTCTACAATATTCTACAATATTCTACATATATTCTACATATATTCTACATATTTTATATTATTTCATTCTCTTCTACAATATTCTACAATATTTTACATATTTTATAATATTTTATTTTATTTCTCACTTGGTGCATGCCTATTAAACCTTGAAGTAAAACGGAGGCACGCCGACAATTTTTTTCTTCAAAAACTCTCAACAAAAATTGCCCATCAAATTGTGCCTTCTTTTCAATCTAAATATTAAATTTCACAAAATAATATATTCTCTATGCATTTCCATTTCATTTTTCTTTATAGAATAAATGCATTATAATAAAAAATAAAATATAAAAAACAAAATATATAAAAAAAATTTATATAGAGGAATTTATATTTTAATAAAAAAATAAAATATAAAAAACAAAATATATAAAAATAAAAACTCCAAAGGTATACAAAATAACAAGCCAATAGTTTCTTATAAGTAGTATATATAAAATGTTCTATCCATTTCTCTATTAACCTATCTCCATATTAAAAACTTTTTATTCTATTTGATAGTTGCTATAACAGAGGTACTATTTTCTCTATTTTTTATTCTCTTAATGCCTTAGGAGAGACTCTATAAAAAATTAAAAATAAAAACCAAAAGAGAGTCCTCATTCTTTCAGTGGGACTCTCAAGGGGTGAAAACATTTAAAGTGTATATACACTCATTACTTGGGGAGAAGAAAGTAAACGCAAGATATCATCTTCACGATTTGAATCGGCTAGCAATAGAAGTAAACAATTCCAAATACCACATGGACCCTCCCAACCATTCATTTCTTTGAGATTTTCATGACTGTGATGATTTTTAAATGTATTTCCTTCTTCTTCTACAGTTGATACAATACACACAAAAACCAAAAGAGAGTTTGATAAAAAATTTCTCATAAAGATGTAAAGCTCTATCAATAACATTTTCAATCGGAGGACACACACTGAGAATGTTTTCTGTGACAATAACAATTTCTTTCCTTTTATAAAACAAGGATGTATTCAGATAGTCTCTCTCTTAAAATTTCTTTTCTCCATTCTTATTTTTGTTTTTCTATATTTTTACTTCTTTCATACTTTTCTCTCCTTTTATATTATATATCTCTTTCCTTCTCTCCATAGATATATATCTCTCTTTCCTTCTCTCCATAGATATATATCTCTCTTTCCTTCCCTCCATATAATTATAAAAAATATAAAAATACTTCACACACTGTCCAAAATTTTACACGTAAAGAAAACAGAATATTTTACTATTATTTCTCATCTAATTCCATTCTGACGATCTTAAAAAATTCACTTCTTCAAACCTTCTATCCTTCCCATACTATGTTTTATCATTCTCATAGTTTTTCAAAAAGATTTAAATCTTCTATCAAGTAGAAACTCTCCTCCCCTCTAAATCTCTCCCTGCAGACGTTTCTGTATATACAGCAAAGAAAATAAATAGAAAGTACCACCAAAAACGGAGATTCCTTTCATTTTGTTGGAAATTCCTTCATTTCCTTCAGAAGTGGCATTCAATATTTCTCCAAGGAAGGAACATTGCAAAGAAAGATTTTCTGTATAGAAATCCAAAAAAAAAAAAAAATTTCTTCATGAGGAGAAATAGAATAGAAAGATATAAACACTCTGAATTTTTTTATTAAAAAAATTCTATTTCTAAACACAAAAAACACATCCCTCTGTATTTTATTCAAAGAAAACCTCCAAAGTTTATCAAACACAGGAGATATATCCTCTCTTTAAACCTTTTCTTAATCTGAAACAAAAAGATGGACACTCCTGCAGATAGTTTATTATAAAAAGAGTTGGAAACTGTGAAGACAGAGGAGGTATATGCCTCTATCCATAAATAGTTATAAACGTGTTAACTAGAAACCAAGATTTTTCTTTCTTTTTCTTTAAAACAAAGAAATAGAATATACCAAGGCTAAAAAAAGAAATAACTTAGAAGGTTCAGAAATCCATTTAATAAGCCATCATACTTGTGGTTTAGTGAGAGATAGAGAGAGGGAGAATTATTATAATAGGAATTGATTGAGAGAATAAAATGCATTGAGAGATGTAATTTCATGAAAATCTGAGCAGAGCATCGCCAGTCCATAAACATCTCTCTAAATGTTACAAATGTTTCTCTATTTCAAAACAACTATAAAGTATTCTCAGTCAAGAGAGGCTATCACAGTGTTAATAAATATGTCTATAACTTTCCATCCTCCACTCGCATGTATACATACATGTACTTAGTACACCTTTTCATCCTTCTTATTCCATTTTTAAGTAGGAAACAACAATGACTTTCTAGTACCATCTCTCTCTCTCTCTACTCCTCATCTCCTTCTCTCTCTCTCAAGACATCTCTCCCTCTCTCTCTCAAGACATCTCTCTCTCCTCTCTTCTCCTCATCTCTCCCTCTCTCTCTTCTCCTCATCTCTCTCTCTTCTCTCCCTCTCTCTCTCTTCTCCTCCTCTCTTCTCCTCATCTCTCCCTCTCTCTTCTCCTCATCTCTCCCTCTCTCTTCTCCTCATCTCTCTCTCTCTCTCTCAACACATCTCCCTCTCTCTTCTCCTCATCTCTCTCCCTCTCTCTCTCTCCCTCTCTCTCTCTCCCTCTCTTCTCTCCCTCTCTCTCCCTCTCTCTCTCAAGACATCTCTCTCCTTCTCTCTCTTCTCCTCCCCTATTTTCTCTGCATCTTCCAGGAAGGCTATTTTGAAACTCTATAGAGATAGTACAATGTTCAATAGTTTCACCTTGTTTGTATGCAAAAGAAGGATCTAAGGAAGAAGAAGATGTAGTAGGAGGAGAGGAGGCCATTGCAAAATGTTCAAGAAGACGAATGGCTTCAGAAATATATATAGGAGATTTTTGATAACAACTATGTAGTAAAGCAGGAATAAGAGAGGAAATATTAACATCTACACATGCATCAGAGAGGAGGAAAGAGATGAAAACCTCCGGTTCATGAAGGAAGAGAACCGATGAAAAACGATGTAATAATGCATTTCTTAATTCCAAATCTACAATTAATTTGAGTTTTTCTGTAAAGAATAAAAGTTTATAAAAAATATAAACAAAGAGGATACACAAGAAAAAATATAAAATTATTCCATAAAAATGTTATTATATAAAGAAAAAACAAATGTATACACTACATCTTCATTGTTGAAAAATTATAAATTAAAAAAAATGAAAAATCTTTGTATTCAAACCCCAAAAAATTACAAAATAAAAAATTAACAAAACTTCATTCAAAAAACGAAACATTTATCTCTGATTATACAACGTATAGATTTCTCTTATTTTTAAAAAAATATAAATATTTTTAACCTACCAATCACATTTTTATAATTTTCATGATTGATATGATGGATGATCAACGCTTCATAATCATTTCTTTCCTCCGCATAAAATAATAATTCTTCAGAACGTCCATGAGAATGCAATAAAGTATACATGGAAGCCTAAAGAATGTATAAAAATGATTACATTTTTGGATATTATTAAAGAAAAAAAGTGTATGGAGAGAAAGAAAAAAAGTGTGGAGAGAAAGAAAAAAAGTGTGGAGAGAGAAAGAAAAAAAGTGTGGAGAGAGAAAGAAAAAAAGTGTGGAGAGAGAAAGAAAAATTGAAGAGAAAAAACAACAAAAAAACTGAACAGTTTGAATAAATAAAAATGAAATGATAGATATAGGCACAAGAAACCAACCCACTTAAAAAAAAAATTCTCTCCCAATAAATTTCCCATGAGAGATATCCTTCCCATCCAATAGCAATCTCTGTGTATATACACACTCAAAACCACCCCCCACCTGAACTTCATCCACGTTTTTAAATTCTTCAAAGAGTTCAAATAATTCCTTTTGAATTTCTTTAAAACGTTTTTCAATCCTTTCAGCAGCATCGTGAGCCATTTCCACGGCATCTCTGCCACTCTCTCCTTTCAAAGGAGACGATGTGTGTGGATAAGGCTGTACTTGATTCTTCAAATCTTCTAATGCATTCAACATATGCAGATACACTTCAACAATCCACATAAATAGCATAATCTGCTGTGGATTTGTGCTTGCAGATGAAGCAGCTGCAGGAAAAGGAGAGGAAGAGAGATTTCTATCCGATAGAGTGCCTCTTTGCCTTGGAAATCCTCCCAAGGTAGCATTTGGACTCTCTGAGGCGGTGGAAAGTTTTAAAGAGGGACGAAGTTGAGAAAGTTTACATTTTAAGAATTGTAAAAGTGCTTCATTCTCTGAAGCTCTCAAAAATTTGAGGCAAACATCTTCAAAACGTACAGAGGAGAGAATTGCATACTTTGGAGCAGATAAAATATATTTTTGGGCATCACACAAGGCATCTGCTTCTGCTTGTATCACCTCCTCACGTTCTTGAAGTGTGTGACAATGCCGTAAAGCAGAAGAAAATAAATCTAATAAAAGGATAAATTAAATCTTTTTATTAAGAGGAAATCGTATATAGGGGTAGAGAGAGAGGGGGAAGGGTGGAGAGAGGGGGAAGGGTGGAAAGAGGGGGGAGAGTGGAAAGAGGGGGGAGGGTGGAAAGAGGGGGGAGAGTGGAAAGAGGGGGAAGGTGGAGAAGGGGGTAGAGAGTAGTAGAGAGTAGTAGAGAAGGGGTAGAGAGTAGTGGAGAGTAGAGAGTAGAGACTATTAAAAAAAAGTGGATGATTATTTCTTTCAAAAGAATATTTTTCAAAGATATGAATCCATTAGAGAGTACTTACTACGCTTTAAATATAACTTCCAAGAATTACATTCTTCATACTGAATTACAATCTCATAAATATAAGATTCTGAGTACATCCACACAGTTCCTAAAAAATCACAAGGAAAATTTCTCTGTTTCATCCTCCAATATATCCATACATTTATATAACCAGGAGACAATTTTAAAAAATAAAATACACATATTTCCACTATAAAATAAGTAGTTTATAATATCCATGACGTATTTATAAAAAAGAAAAAACCAAATGAGAAAATACATTATAAAAAAATTGTACAAACTTTTATAACCTATATCCATACTCTTTCATTAAAAATTCTATTGAATTTCTCTCTTCATTTCTCATAATATTTTTCATCTCTCTCTTCTCTCTTTCTCATCTCAACAGAGTTAGTTCTCTCACTCTCAATTACAGACTATCTATTCAAAAAAAAAAGGAACGAAAGCAAAATAAAAAGATTTCAAACCATCATAAATGTCATGCATTAGACGTTTCATCCTTCCAAACTTTTCCACCAATAAAGAGCGTTCAAATATCTATAAAAAAATAAAAAAGAAAATTTTTATATAAAAAAGAAAAAGAAATTTCCAACAAAAAGTATGCATTCTCTATACCCAAAACGAACTAAACTCTCATCCTATCCTTTCTCTTCGCCTTTCCATAATTTTAAAAAAAAAAAAACACTCTCTTTCTTCTCCACCCTCCCCCCTGCGTACGGCTATACTATCCAACAAGAGAGTAATTCTCCTCTCTCTTTCCCCCCCCCTTCCCTCTCTTCTATCCCCCCTCTCCCCTCTCTCCTTTCTGTCTTCTATCCCCTCTATACCCTCTTCCCTCTTTTCTATCCCCCCTCTTCCCTCTCTCCTCTCTCTCTTCTATCTCCCCTCTTCCCTCTCTCCTCCCTCTTCCCTCTCTCCCCCCTCCTCCCCCTCCCCCCCCTCTCTCCCCTCCCTCCTTTTC